>PVHY01012570.1:0-44053 GCA_004024945.1 Uropsilus gracilis | reverse complement strand
GTTGTTTTCATTTTTTCTTATTTGTTTGTTTGATTTTCCCTATATCCCTCATATAAGTGAGGCCATCCTGTACTTTTTTCATTTTGACTTGACTTTTCTGCTAATATGAGTCTTTCTAGTTCCATCCAGGTTGCTGCAAATGACATGCGTTTGTCCTTGATGGATGCGTAGTATTCCATCGTGTATATGTACCACATTTTTAGCCAATCATCTGTTTGGGGGCATTTGGTTTGTTTCCAATTCTTTGGAACTGTAAACAGGGCTGCAATGAACATGCGTGTACATGTGTCCTTTTGAATTAATGTCTTCATGTCCTCTGGGTAGAATTCCTAGTAGTGGGATTGCTGGGTCGAATGGTAAGTCCACTTTCAATTGTTTGAGGGTCCTCCACAGTCTTCCATAGTGGCTGGACCAGTTTGCACTCCCACCAGCAGTGTAAGAGAGTTCCTTTTTCTCCACATCTGCACCAACATTTGTTGTTGTCTGTTTTATTTATATGGGCCATTCTTACTGGTGTAAGATGGTATCTCAGTGTGGTTTTAATTTGCATTTCCCTGATTATTAGTGAGGTGGAGCATTTTTTCATATGTCTATTAGCCAGCTGGTGGGATTTAATTGTTGTCAATAAAAGCTGACTGCTGAAAATGTTAGGTGAGCAGCTATATCTCCTCCATAGCTCCGCTGCATTCCTTGAGGGAATTCCATGACACCCCAGTTCAAGGAACACCTTCCCTGGACATGGCAGGTCTCAGTTATCCTTGACTTCTGCTGTTGCAAACTTTCATCCTGATCCAGGCTATGACCACTTTTTCCTCAAAATATGTTAGTTGCTCTTTTCACCCACTAATTGTCATCTTAGTGGATGACTGGTCTGTAGACTATCTAAAGAGTTTGTGAGTTTAATGCAGCACTATTTGTAATTGCAAGGACATAGAAGCAACCTAAATGCCTCCAAAACAGATGACTGGATAAAAAAAAATGTGGTATATATACACGATGGAATATTCCACATCAATTAAAAATGACAAATTTGATGATTTTATGACAACATAGATGGACTTAGAAGAAATATTAGCAGAAACAAGTCAAAAAGACAGAAGCCAAATGATTTCACTAATATTTGGGATATAGGAAAAAAAAATAAACAAAAGCCACGAGGAAAAGTCAAACAAGCTAAGCACCAAACTGAAGCACACAACTTTGGGCAGGAGGAAAGGGGTGGGGGGATGGAGAGGAGGGGTTAAATCCCTGGGATTACAGTGATGTGAAATTTATATATATAAATAAGTTTTTAAAAAGTTTGTGAAACTTGATAGGAAATGGGATCCTAAAAGACCCTGTCAATAGCCATCAAGATCTGAACAAGTCATTTTCTGGACCAAGATAAACTCTCCAAAGGAAGGTGACCATAGGTGACACATCTAGGCCTGCTGGGACAAAAGCACTTACGTGATGAAGACCATCTTTTAGTTTCTGAATTAAGGGACTACTCAGTCCTCAGAAAATTGGTAAAATCTATATATTCTCAGGGGGAAAAAACTTTGAATTCCTTTCAGGGATAACAAGTGAATCCCACAGGAAAAGCACTTAGCTTTATCCAACAGGTTTTCAGTGTGCTTCATGGCTTTTGCCTTACCAGGACTCTTGATTCCTTAAGGACAGAGGCAGTCTGAGCAGAGGAGGGAAATTTCTAGAGTTGGGTTGTTCACAATTCCATTTATTATTCCTCAGGTTCATATATATTTTTAGGGTAAATGAGTTATCAGGAGTTTTCACACCCTTCTGCCAATAACCTCTATTGTCAGCACCTGTGGTGCTGCCCTATGCGCATAGGATCCCCATGATTGTACACACCTGGCACAATAGGTGCATGCATGTGTTAAGTCGGGACACCTGAACCAGAAAAATTCCCTCAGAACAGGGAGGGTTCAAGTGACTATTTACTTGCTGGTGTCTGTTCTTCGCTGGATTTCTACTAAACATGTCAAGGACTCTGGCATCTTTACGCGCTAAAACTGATTGAGAACCTATTGAGATCAGGGTGGTTGCAAAACAGTATTTCAGGTGAACTTGTTGCTAAGTCAGAATCACAAGGTTAAGCAGAGTCTCAACTGTAGGATGAGAGATGTTGGTGTGGAGAAATGTGCCAGAATATAGGTTCTAGATCTAGGTTATCACAAGCAAGTTGCAGGTAGGGTTCAGTAGTAGACTCATTAACAATCCCAGGACCATCTATAAGATATTCTCTAGTACTGGAATGTTAGGGGGTCAAAGTGACCATGGAAAAGACTTTCTACTAGGGAAAAACAAGCACCAAGTAGTGAGCTTGAAAGGCAAAGGAAGAGAGTCAAAGTGGGAATGTAAAACTGTTAAGGAAAATATATTCTATCCCCTGATAAATTATTCTCTGGCTTTGGGGGCCTTCTCCCAAGATACGATAATACTAGTGTAATCAGGACTTAAGAAAATACCAAGCTGTCTTCTGGATTTTGAGATAGTAAAGAGGTTGGTTAAGAAGAATGGAAAGTAGGAAAGTCAACTTAGGACAACAGTTCTTGTGTCTGAAAAAAATGTTTTCAAACAAAAACAGCTCAGGCAAGGCAGATGTCCTACAGAAAAAACTAGATGTTCTAAGTTCTTGAAATAACGTTGGGATAGGAGTTAGTAGTAAAGTCAGTCTGATGAGGTTCTTAATAGATACTGGACTATTTAATTTCTTAAGTTGGGTATTTTGAGTCAGAATGGGAAAGTAGTGGATAACTCTTCCAGTCAAGAATAGTGAAGTCAGTTTTAAGATATAGTAGAGTTGAAGCTTAAAGACAACTGGATAAAGTTTTTCCAACATGCTTCTGTTTTAACAGGTCTAATAATTAAAAACACCCTAGAATCAGCAGGGTTAGTTTTCCCGTTCCAGTCCCTTAGCTACCATCCTACTTGAAAATACCAGCTTCAGGTTTTCCAAAAGGCCAGAAGCCAAGTCAAGGGAACAGGGAAAGCAGCGGTACATACTATCTAAAGTAACTTTTAGTATAGGATCAGTCCAGAGATTTTCTCTCAACCCAGTTTCAAGCTTCACTTTTTCAAGAGTGAAAAATGTTGACTTTGTTGCCAAAGTCTTGTCTGCTTGGACATATTTTGAGGTTATGAGTAACACAGAAGAGAAGGAAATTCAGTCTAATTGCCTTATCCAGTTTCCCTGATCTTTCCACAGTAGCAACCAGAAAAATTCCTCCAACCCTCAAAGGAGGCAGAAACAGAAAAACAGAGAGAAAGAGATGCTGACATAAAGTAGAACTAACTTTGGTATCTTCTGGTTACTCTCCTACTCAGGCTCAGCCCTCAGCTTTAGGCAGCAACTAAAATCCTGACCCCGTAAATTCTCACTTAAATAGTAGATGAGAGCACAGGAATGGTCAACTTGAAGGTCAGATTGGTGCACCAATGAGATTTTGGAATCTATTAAGCCAGAGGTAAAATGGCAGCTGATGAGTGGTACTGATTTTTTTTTTTTTTAAGGGAGAGACCCTCCTCTTGATTATATTCCTTCATAGTATGCTCATCTACCCTCCAAACTTATCTGGCTTTACAAGAAAAAAAGTTATTGTCAAAAGTAGATGAAAATTTACAATTTGATAGTAAAGAAAAGAAATCCAGCACATGGTGATTACACTGTTCCACATGTAAAGCATAGCATAGCATGGCATGAAATAACATAAAGACTCCAGTCATCCTACTTTCTATGTGACATAAACCACTCCTACTACTTTTTAATTTGTATTTATTTTTTTTATTGATACAACACTGACTTACACTATCCAACTCTTTAAGAGTTCTTATTCATACCAACTCTAAATCTCAGAGCATAGCAAGAAGTGTAACTAGTGGCCGTTTATCACTGCATGGGCTCAAGTGTTCCAAGAGATGCTTGATGTCAAAACTCATTTTTTATGACTGAGAGATTTTCCTCATCAGAGTATCTGTACCCTTAGCTTTGAATTTAGAAAAGTTGGTAAAATCTCCCTTGAAGACAACAGTAGTGCAATTATTATTTCCTCCCTGACAAACACACCTTCAAAGCTGTCAGGAGAATAAGGAAGTTTAAGAATCTTCTCTCCAGCATCTGCACTAGTAATGCCACCTAAGACACTAAAAATGCAATTTCTTAATCTTTTGAATCAGAAACTCCAGGGAGAATATTCAAGAATCCATAGTTTAACAAGCCCTTCAGGTGATTCCAATGCATTGGAGAAACCGTGCTGCATGCAAATGAAGTCAGGGTCAAGAGGATCCTGTGACTTTTCTAAGCATCAGGTGTTGCTGTTGTAACATGTGATGTCCATGTTCTGTTGAGATTGATGAATGCTGCCTCCATTATTTATGTAGTCAGTAACCATCTCTGTGCAAAGGGCACTTGATCTTAGTTAAAAGACTGAAAAGCAATCTCTCTGCAAACTGAAGGTTTATCTATGATTCAGTCCACCCTCATCAAACTCAAGTCAGTATATTCAATAATTAATAGAGAACGAATTATATGTAGGACTAAGTATGTCACAATTTATGACTTCATTTGATATACCTGAGGTAGCTATTTTCATACTTTTTTTATAGTCAAAGAACTGAGGCTTTTAGATTTTAAATTACTATAAACACTTAATACACTTTCAAGTCGAGATTCATGAACATGGTTTACTTGATGACCACTCTGCTCTTATTGTCCTTGCTGCTGCCCAGCTGTTCACCACCAACCAAAAATAACTGACATGACCAAGGGACAAGCTGGATTTAGATTATTTGAGATGTAATGTAACAGTCATTGTAACAAAAATACATTCACATTCTCAATCTATTTTTCATCCAAATGTTCAATGAATGAAAAGGTAAAATTATTAGAATGAAAATGTTAGAAACAGATATATTTCGAAAATTAGTTTAAATACTCACCTAAAATTTGTATTTATTGGTTAACCTTCTAGCAATAGAAACTGTAGGAAAGGAGGCATATAGGTGCTCAGAAGTAATAGATTGTCATGGCAGAAAGCCAGACTCCTAAAGTAATTGATGTGTCTCTCTCTGAGTCCTGATCTCAAGAGGCTTGTTAAATGGATGTAATTCTGAAGAGAATCATTCATTGTGCTGTTTGGAAAATGGCTTTATTTTCTGCAATAAAGAGTAACTTTTATGAAGAAGCAACTGAAATCTTGTACACTGAATTTTCATTTGCTGTCACCACTACGAATTCTCCATGGCACAAAATGAAATTTGTTCCTTGAACATATGACAGAGTCTAGTGAATAGTAGCTCAAATAAAAAAGGGCTACGCGATTGAAAGGGGGTCATGTTCTCTTGCACACATAGCTGTATGCATGCACAAACACATGTCCCATAATAGCCTGGGCCATGCTTAGGTGGCACATCCACATACATTTTTGGATTTATGAATCACAGTTATAATTCCCTGATTCCTGTGATAATTTCCAAGTCTGCAGAAAGTTGAAATTTTCTATTATTCCCTAAATCCATCTACCTATTGACTTAGCCATCTCTTCATTTCTTTCTATTCTTTGCTAAGCTACATAATTTATGTTGTAGGCCAGTTTAAATCATATAGTTTAATTCAAAAAGACTATAAAAGTAATCTAAACAGATTGGAGTCATTAGTGACCAGATATGGAGCTATAGGATATGACACCTTATCAGCCAGAGAATTAAACTCTGATTCTTCTTCTTGGCTGTATGCTGGGGCTTAATGCCATATCCCTGTGTCTAAAATAGTGATTTTAAAAAGGATTGATCTACACTAGTATTTCAGAAATCTTAATGTTCATGCAAATCACCTGGGAGGTTGTGTTAAAACGCAGACTCTGATTAAGAATCTGGGTTGAACACAAAAATTTTGCATTTTAACAAGCTCCCAGGTGATATTTATACTATTGGTCTGAGGATCATCCTCGGAGTAGCAAGAGTTTAACAAACCTTGGTGATTTTCTAAGTAAAGATGAAATCTTAACAATAGGATATTCTGCTTATAAGTATTATTTTGCTTGTCAAAATGATAAATATTTATTAAACTCTGACTTTATATGTTTTCCTTGGTTTCATTAAGATCTTCATAAAAATAAGAGACTGTGAAACTCCATTCTCCATTTCAACCCCCAAATCAGCATAATTAGGAGTTGAAGGGACATTTGTTTTGGATGGATCACCTGACATTTTGTAGAAAGCACAATTATTTGTATGATTGAGCAGAGTCAATTCTATGCTACAAAATACTGACACCTCTGTTATCAAATTTCCACTATTGTTTGGTCATGACACATTTTACTTGACCTTTGAATCAGGAAATCTAAGTTTACTGAGTTCATAAAGCAATCAAGAGAACATTATGATAGTACAGGTTTGTATGTATGACATGCTCAAGCAGATTCATTGACAACTATTTTCACTTGAATATTATTAGTTTCTCCTGAAGGGATGGAAAAATGTAGGTGATGTAGGGCTTGGTGTCTAACCCTGTTATCAGTCAGCTTCAGTAATAGCTTTCATATCCCATTCTCTACCATGCTCTATCCAATTTAAATTCTGCAAATTATTATATTTTCTCTGCTTAATTATTAACCTCCCTAACTCAATTATTTGTGTTCTTTCATGAATCATTAAAATAATCCAATCATTTAAACTTCTCTGGTAGTGTCCGGTACTGTAATCGTTTTCATTTTTTAGACTCTTGGAAAGCATGGTCAAAATTTTTATGATGTTAAAACTTAAACTAGAACTCTTTCCATATAAAGCACACAGTTAATCCACTGGTAAAGTCATTGACAAACTATAAATACCTATAATAACAAAATAAAGACAATATAAAGACATGGAAGATATTCCCTACTTGGAAGAATTAACATTGAAGTGCCCATTTTACCCAAAGCATTATGCATATTCAACCCATCCCCATTGAAGTTCCAGTGACATTCTTCAAAGAAATGGAAGAAACAGCACTGAAATTTATATGGAGCCACAAAAGAACCTGAATATTTGACAAAAAGGAATAGAGATATCACAATCTCAGACTTTAAACTATACTACATATCTTCAGTAATCAAAACAGCATTGTGTAGTTGTAAAAAGTGAAATAGAATTGAGAATAATAATAAACCTATCTTCATTTGGAAAGTTTATCTATGACAATGGAATCAAGAATATTCTTTGGAAAAAGAGATGTCTTTTCAACAAGGTATTGGAGAAACTGGACAGCCATTGGAAAATAATGAAACTAGACCACCATCTGATGCTAAACTCAAAAGTTAACTAAAATGGATTAAAGGCTTGAATATAAGATAGGAAATCATAAAACAATAAAATGTAGGCAAAACACTTCATGACATTGGCTAAGAGTATGTCTTTGGGGACTACTTTAACAGCAAAGGGAAACAAATGCAAAAATGAATAAATAGGAATCCATTTAACTAAAAAGAACCTGTGTTTTATCATTAAAACACAGTTATCTACTGAATGGGGAAGATATTCGCTCATATTATACTTGACAGGGGGCTATAGCTACAAGAATTCTTATATTAAAAAAAATCCAGTTGAAAATTGCTCAGAATAGCTAAATAGATAATTATTCAAATAATATACAGACAAATGGTCAAAAGGAACATGCTACAAATACAAATATTCATATATCATCAGGGATATGCAAACAAAAACAACAATGAGATATCTCACACCTGTGAGAATGACTCATGTCAATAACAAACAGAAACAAGTGTTAGTGAAAGTAAGGAGCAAAAGGAACACTTGTACACTATAGAATAGTCCAGCCTCTATGTAAAATGATATGGAAATTTCTCAAACTACTAATAATAGATCTCTGCTATGATCCAGCAAGTCTGCTCCTAGAATGGAAAAATACTAATGCCAGCATATACCTGTACTCCTGTGTTTGTTGCAGCACTATGTATACAAGCCAAGTTATGAAAACAACCTAGTGACCAATAACAATGTATGCGGTCTGAAAAATAAACACAATGGAGTACTACTGATCTATGGAAAAGATGAAAAACTAATATTTGTGACAACATGGATGAAACAGGAGGGGATTGTGATAAGTGAAATAAATCAGAAGACAAATCACCAGGTAGTTTCACTTATATGTAGAATATAGAAAACAGATCAAAGAAAAAAATCAAATCTAACCTAAAAGGAATCCTGGAAGTTTGACTGAAGAATTGAAACTATCACATGAGGATGAGGATGGAGGCGGGTGGGAAGCAATGGTGCATGAAGACCAATGGACTATGTGGGGTATTATGGGTGCATTAGTTTTGGGTGTGGTGCTGTAACATACACTTGGGGATGCCTGAACCTTATACCTCTAAACCATACAATTTTGTACACCAATGTTGCTTCAAGAAAGTAATAAATGTCTCCAAAATTAAAAAAGAAGCACAGTGCTCAACCATTGAAGTCCATCATAAGTTCCCAAGCAGAGCTGGGAACAATGGAACATTGAAGAGGACTTTGAAAAATTATGTGTATTATCTGTGTATTCTACAACAAAAATGGATGAATTATGATTTATAGAATTTGAATCCTGTCTCTTATTAGATTTGTGATCTAAGAACCTCAGATTCCTCCTTAAATTGTGGATGTATATAATAATGGCAGCTAGTTCAGAGGATTGTGAAAATTGAATAGATTGCCCTATGAAAAGCAATTAGTAATGTGCTTGTCACATAGCAGGCTTTCCTAATTCTAATTAATCTTGTTTGTTTCCTTTTCAGGATATAATCTACATTTTTCTTTCAGTATCCCCTGAGGATTGGAGAGAAAAAGGTTCCTTATCCCTCAGGCATCTGTCTCCTCCAGTGATCTGGAAAGCACTAGGGATCATAGCGCAGGGAAAAACCAGTCTCTGGAGGAGTTAGTGTTTGGCTGCTGGGCAGAGGCCAAGGGAAGCAGGGGTGTCCAGGGAAAGAGGAGGAGATAAAGTATCTAAAGGAGACAAAGGATTCCCAATGGGAGTCTTTGAAGTGACAACATGCCTCACCTGACTCTATGCTGTTCATCTTTGATCTTGTGTCACTTTTGCTGCCCCTCCTGAAGAATCTGTATAAATCCTTTCTTTCGAGTGAAGAAATGTGGACGACCAGCCATAGACATATCAGAGAAAAACTCCGGGGATGTGGGTCACTGACCTGGGGACTTGGTGTTGGGTTGATGGAGTCTCAGGGCCAGAGTCACCCTAGAAATGAGGATTAAGTCTCAACCCCACTTTACAGGCCTGCCAGGCTCGGTGAGTACTGCTGATGCCAACATGACTTCTGGAAATGATCAGATGGGTAAGAGGCAGAGAACAGGGAACAAACACTATTTTGGTTCAAAGTGTGAGAGGAAGGGATAAATCCAACCTTGACCAATGCTGAGACAGCTTCCAGGGAGGGACTAGGAGTAAAGAAATTGAGCAGCATGGCTGGTTGGGTACAGGTTTACCTGTTATTTGGAGAGGGGAGGCATAGGATTACCATAAGCAGAAAGATTCCATTCCAATGAGTTATGCATCCAATGAGTTATCACTTGCTTTTAACTTTAAGACAGTTTTGATTTGAACTATATATTTCCTATCTTTTAAATAAAAGTGAAAATTTCTCATACATCCTGTGATTTAAGTTATTAAAGCTAAGTGACTTGTCTAATCTTTTCCTCAGAGATTGAAACTCTAGGTCCTCCTGTAAATGCCTTTGCAGAGTTGAAGGGAAACTCAGGTTGTGTAATAGAAGCACCTTCAGAGAGCTGACCTGAGATATTTGAATAGAGCATCTCAACATCCAGGAAGCATTTTGCCCACATCTTGGTCTGGGTAGTGGCCATATGAGTGTGTTTCTATTTACTTTACAATAACTTATCAAGCTATAAATCCGATATTTGTGCATTTTATTATATGTTTGTTATAGTTCAATCACAAGGCTACCCATTAAAATGAGGGAGCAGGTAGTGATGCTAAATGCTTTGGAAGATTGAGTCAAATAAGAATGAAAATCACAGGTGGTCGATGGACATCATTGTTGATCTTTGCAAGAAATATCTCATTAGCAATGGATTGAAAAGTGAGATAAAATTTAAAGAAAACCAGTGACACCAAGCATCCTGTTCTTCATAAAGACTAGTAAATGTAAATGTCTAATTTTGTGAATTAAGAAAAAGAAATGAGGAAAATGAAATTTCTTAAAGGGAATAAAAGTGTGAACAGGTAGAAGTGGCTGGGATACAGGGAGGTGGAATGCCAGGGGAATGGTGCATGGTGCAGGATAGGAAGGTCTGAGATCAGGAGTGAGTAGAAGAGACAGTGGTTTTCTGGTTCCCCAAGCTCTTTTTTACTCAGCTGTTTGTTTTTCATTTTTTAAAAATTTTTATTTGTTTTATTTTATATTTTTATTTACCAGAATTCTCCCACCACCTTATCTGTGAACTATTATGTTATCTTTTGTGCCCCTCCCACATCCAGTTCCCCCCTCCCCCTCTCATGTTCTATGCTTCAATTTTGCTTAAAGTTAGTTTAAAATTTTTCTTTTCTGTTTGTTTTCCCTTTATCCCTCATATAATTGAGACCATCCTGTATTTCTCTTTTCTTTCTGGCTTATTTCTTCTATCTATCATGATTACTTCTAGCTCCATCCATATTGCTGCGAATGTTGTATCTTTTTTGATTGATGAATAGTATTCCATCATGCACATATACCACAACTTTCTGTACTATTTGTATATTTTGGGGCATTTGGGTTGCTTCCATATCCTGGCTATTGTAAATAGCATGGCAATAAACATCTGGATGCAGATGTTTATTTGTAATCTTTTTGGATTAGAGTTTCTGTAACATTTGGATTGCTGGATCAAATGGGAGTTCCATTTTCAGTAGTTCAAAGGTCCTCCACACAGCTTTCCTTAGTGGCTAGACCAATTTGCATTCCCACCAGCAGTATAAAAGTGTCCCTCTCTCTCTACAGCCTATTCAGCTGTTTTAGCAGTGAAGCTCTACTGAGTTTGTGGCATCTTGAAAACATGCCACTGTGCTAAAAATATGCTGTAGTATTTTTTCCACTCACTCTTCACTAGCATTCTATTTAAAAAAGCTGTCTTGGTTTTCTGGCTACCCACTGCTGTCACATCACTGCTGGTGGCTATCACTGTTGGTGGTTTCAATATGACCACGAAGCAGGGTTGACATATGTAAGTCATTCATTTTCACTATAAGATGTTTCCTGTGTCCAGGTCTTTCGTTGTTGGGGGGGGTGGTTTGTGTTTCAATGAAGATCACAGTAGTCATATTTCAGATATATGAACTTTTTAGAAAACTTCAGAGGATTCCCATGTAGGCTGCTGAAACTTAGCTATCTATGGGTGAATTAATTCCAGGTGTGTGAGGGGTATTAATAAGAGAGAATGTGTCACATGATTAAAACTGATACCCAAGTGAATGCTTATCAAGGACTTGGTTTAACAGAGAATATGTCTATTGCATTTGATGGAATTTTGGGGCCACACTCTATCAATCTGATATAGTCTCAAACTTCCACTGAAAAATGGAAAAGGGGTAAGTAGAGAACATATTTAGGGGAAGGGATGTGGTAACTTCAGAACCTAGAAGTGGGTTACTGAGGGGAAGATTGAAAAGATAGTTGAGGGCAGGTTAGTGTTGATGCTAGATAGGTAAGTGCACTGCATTTAAAACGGTTGGGTCATCTAGAAAGGAGACTTATTTTACTTATAACTCTTTACTTTTCAGCCTTGTTCTTCAGGAATATAGGGTGAAATTCAGAGAGTAGGGATTATAAACATCTCTAGGCTGTTTATTATTTTCTGTGGAAAATGACAATGTTGCTGCTTTCTTGTCACCTAATTTTTCTGAATATATTATTCTTCAAGCAAAAGAAGTCTATTTTCCTTTTGTAAAGACACTACACTAAGGATACAGAATGTCAAATGTTTAATCACAAAAATCTCACTGTTCTATTCAATGGCTATAAAGAATTAAACATTTAAAGAAAAATAAAAACTTTCACTTCTCACTTCTCATTCTTTCTATGGAAAGTGTTTGCAATGGGCACACCTATCTTAATTTAATGGACTTTACTACCACAGTAATGGGTCATACACTTGGAAAAAGGACCAGGAATAAAATAAACATAAATAAGTCATAGATATTGTTATCAATATTGGTCCCTCAGAGGTCAACATGCGACATTTAATGAAAGCTCAGAAGACACTTAAATGAGGGAGGAGAGAAATACCCAAAGGAGGTAACCAACAAGTTGATCATTGAACAGACAGAAATTAGGCAGAGAACACTGAGGAGGATGGAAGGTAAGGCAGGACCTATAAGGTGTCAGGTTTTCAAACCCATGGTTCATTGAGCTGGAACTAACTACCACTAGGCTCTCCAACAACTCAGCAGGGAACAGGTCTCACAGCATTACAATCTTTTCTGAGAACCTTTCATTTGTTTCAGGAGAGTTGTTTCATCTGTGATGCTGGGGTCAACTGAAAACCATACAATGGAAAGCCCTGACACCTTCTTCCTTGTGGGCATCTGGGTCTGCAGTCTGTCCATCTTTGGCTGGCCATTACACTGACTGCCATGTATATAATAGTCCTGCTGGGAAACTCCCTGATAATGACAGTAATCTGCATGGATTCCACTCTTCGAGAGCCCATGTACTGCTTTCTCTGTGTTCTGGCTGCTGTGGACATTGTTATAGCCTCCTCTGTGGTGCCCAAGATGGTGGTCATCTTCTTCTCAGGCGATGTCATATTGTGTGCTTTCTGTTCCTTATTCATTTTCAGTACTTTATGAATTAACATTGTTTCCCTCACTAGTAGAAAAGATTCATGAAGACTCAGATATTATCATTTGCTATGAACACTTATGAAATTATCTTTAAGATTCTCAAGTGTAGCAGAATTAAATATACCTATCTTATATAAAGAATCTTTCTCTCTTAACATATACCGATGACTCCAGTTAACATTTTCTGAAATGGGCAAATAAAAACAAAAGCCAAGGAAATAACTGAAAAAGAGTATCATTTCAGCTTCATAACTGATACTATTTCCTACTAACCTTTTCATCCCAGAGTGTACCACCTTAGAGATATGCAAAAGAAGAGAGATCTGTACTGTATCTGATCCTGCCTGTTGTGTTTTACAGTAACTTAGATGAGCAGAATTAGGAAGCAAAGAGACAAAATGTACGAAATCAAACTCAAACTTCTTAAAAGCAGAAAAGTGATAATTATTCATTTCAACTACTTAACAGTAGGAGATATATTAAAAGGAGATGGAATTATCTTGTGAATCATAATAACAGGGATGTTACTGGGTATCCAAAATAAACACAAGGAATTCAGTTTATTCATCTCATTGTGCTAATCTGTCTCTCTTGCTTGGAACATGTTTCTCTTCCCAAATTCATGTGTTGGAGAAACACCCACATCAGTGATCCCACATTCCAGTCTCAGTGGAGAAGGACTCTGATGCAGTTGTGAACACAAGAGCCATGTTCTATTTGGTAGGGTCACATGTTACCTTCCATGTAACCTGAGAAAAGCCATCTGTGTACAGGGGTCAAATAGTTGGTTTCTTCTGAAACTGCTAGGATACTACCTTAGAAATTTAGGTCAGAAGCTAAGGAAAGAAATGCCCCAAGGATATATCATCTATCTGATTCTAATACTGGTTAATTAAGTTCTTAAGGTTCTATCAGAAAATCAGCCATTTCTTTCATATTTTTGTTTGAAATTAAAAAATTGTGTAAGGGATCTCCTTTATGGTGAAGCCAACCAAGCCAGGGTCATTCTCTTCAAGCTCAGATCACATCATAGATTGTTATACGAATCATGTTGACAATCTTTTTTTTTTTTTTTTTGAGACTAGGTTTTGCTATTATTGCCCAGGGAACTGCAGGCTTATGTTGCCTGTGGTATCACAGACTCAAACAATCCCCAGCCTCAGCTTCCCAGGTAGCTGGGATTACAGGTATGTGCCACCATGCCCCTGGTGACAATCTGCAATGCTGTACATCTGGCAGTCCCTTGCACTATGCAATGCCGGCAATTCTCATGTGCTCTCCTTGCAGTATGGTTTACAGCCACAATCATGTCCTATAGTGAAGTACTCTTGCCATACCCAACAATCACTCTAAGGCCAATAGCCCAAATAGTTTTAATTCTGCTTCATTATAATTTATTTCCCAACAGGCATTTTGAGCAAGGTCACATTCTCTCTTTACTCCTTTCTCCCATTCTTCTTTACATCATACCAGAGAAGACAAAAGCAGGGAAAGGATTTCAGTGACCAGAACCACAGACTTCTCTGGTGACATGAAACAATCCCAACATTAGCTCAACCATTTTGTGGGGAGAGCCTTCCTTGAAGTGTATTTACTTTTTTCTTTATACTCTCTTTATTCTCCACCCTGAAGTCACAGTCCCCATCCCAATTCAAAGGCAGACAGACACAAACATATTACTATCTCCCAGCATTTTCCACTGTCATGGGCTTGCTTCTGGCTAACGGGCTCCAGACTGCTGGCAGAGACCCCAAGAAATAAAGGCACTTCTGTAAAGATGTCAGATGTTGGCTACATGAAGGTGAGAGGGGAGGATTCTCCTAGGTCAAACCCATGACTCACTTTTCTAAGACAGGAACAAAAGTACGAGCTGGACCTGAGATCTTCACATGATGCTGTGAAGTAGGAGAGTGTTCAGCTACTACCCCTTTCCCCCACATCTGAACATCTCACAAATATACAGGATGCTCCCAAACCTCCAGTGATGAAAGACATATAGACATGTGACCCCCAGATGAGTTTCTCAGTCTAGGTTCATTTGAATGTGAAAAACAAGTCTATTATCTTTACAACCTTCTTTTAACAGCTTGGTGAGAAATAACTTCTGCATTAAGGCCATTTCAGTTTCTTTATCCATAAAGTGAAAATGAAAACAAGGCTCACAGGTTTTCTGATTCTGTCCCTTGAACAAAAGGGTGGGGTTGGGAGCAGGGACCAACTTGCCTTAGAGTTTGAGACAAGTTGATTTGAGTGAATTGCTCAGTTTGTGCTTAGAAGTCAAGGCCACTGATGTCAGTGGAGGGAAGTGGGGTGTGAACTATAGAAAGGACTGGTCCAGATCTTTAAAACCACTCTGATTCTCACCATCAACCCTGGAGGCATGCAGCTTATCTGGCTGAGCCTGAGGTTTAGTGAGGGCATTTGGCCCAATAGCTACAGAGTCCTGGGCCAGGTGAAACCCCATGAAAACCATGGGGTTTCATCTCAGTTCAGTTCCAGGGGACACTTCTCAGTGGCAGGTTCAACAAATCCCTGATGGACCAAGAGAAATGCCAGGGCCTCCTGCTGGGAGGAACAGCTCTCCTGGTCCTCCCTATCCAGGGTACAGATGGCCAAAGCAGCAGTGTTGTTAGCACCAATGCCATAGCAAGGGCTGAAACAGGGTTGAGGCGTTCAGGGAAAGTGAATGTGGGGGAGCCGTTGTCTGTAACATTGTGGAAGGAGGTATCATGGGCCTCATAATCCAGGAAGATGCCCACCCATCGGGAAGGGACTACCAAGGACAGGAGCGGGAATTCATTGGTGCCTGCCCGGTACTCATTTCCCTTCCGCAGCCTTATCACCCAGAATCCATAGTGTGGGGATAAATAGACCACCTCCTTGTGGTTCACAGTCTCCTTTCACACTCCCAGGCCCCATTCAGACCTGTCTCCCACCTCTACCTCCCAGTAGTGCCGGCCTGTGGAGATGCACTGGCTGCCCAGGACGATGTTGTAGAGGTAGAACCTCTCAGGGTTGTCAGGCACTTTCTGTTTGGTGTCTCCATAGTGCACGCATTTTCTGTCCTCTGACACGATGAGGCAGGAGTAAGCGGTGTCTGGATCCAGGTGCACATCAGCTGGGGGAAAAAGACCCTGATTGGCGACTGACACAGAGTCAGAGGGCCTGGGCTCAGAGGGCCTGGGCATGGTGTCCTGATGAGCACAGGCACAGGTTTCTCAGTGGTTCTGGGGAGGGGGCAGGATGGGGCATCCAGAGGACATTGGATTATTTTCTCCCTCCGGACAGTCCCTCCCACTGCTCATCACAATCCCCCAGGATCATTACCTGTATATGACCTCAGCATCTCTGTAAGTCCCAACACGCGGCAGTCTGTCTTCAGCTCCAGGGAGACTGGTTCTGCACCCGGGCCTTCCTCAGCATGGCCAATGACCCAGTCAGGGAGGGACCCCTTGCCAGGGAAAGCAGAGCTGTGATGACTACTTGACTGGCCTTCAGGGTTTGCAGAAGGGAGAGAACTTGCCTAGTTCTATGGTAATAACCTGGGTGAGCATGGCATTTGACAGCAGGAGAATAAGAGGAGGTGGGCTACAGGGGAGAGAGGCTACATTTGGAATCTCTAGAGCACTGCAGATGGACACACTGCAGTCTTTTCCTCTCTTCTGGGGATCTGTTGAAACCATATATTGGGAGGGGCAAAGGGCAGGCTTTTTCACTAAAAATCTTTTTGTCCACTTTTTCTAAACCAGAGGTCACCTTGCAATAATAGACTGGGCAAAAGTCTTTGTTAACCCCTAAGCTACCATACAAGTTACCTTTGTCCTTCAAATACCTGTCCCTTTTCCTGGCTCTATCTCCCAAGGGGGTGGGGAAGGGGTGACACTTTAAAATACCTCTTTAAGGGGGTTATTTCCACCTGCAGCTCTTGCTGTAATTTTTAAACAAGAGAAAAATCTTAAAGTAATCAAACTATTTATTACCAAACAAGAAAGTGATTATCTAAACATGTACCACAAGATAAGCATATAAAAAAACCCCAATTACCCCACCACAATGCCCCAAACTGTCCTTTAGTCTCTGGTCATGATATTGGGTGTCAAAACAAGCAAAATGGGGTACTTAACAAATTTTACAAAGGGGAGCAGTTGGCCTTTTAAAGCCAGCCACAGACCAGGTTCTTCCTAGCTGTGCATGCAGTAGCAAGACCACATAAACCTTAAGAGGAGGCAAAAGCAGTTTTACTTATTAAAAGACAAAACAAACAAAAATCACTGAGGGTTACAAAAAACCCCTTTGGTAATCATACCACACAGTTCAGTCTCTAGTCCAAAAGTCTACACTTGACCTTCAGTCATGTGCTTCCTCAAAATGGTGGCTACCCCAACTCAAGCCAGATGAAGGAGCCAATTTGGTGCTACCACTCCTTC
This sequence comes from Uropsilus gracilis, assembly GCA_004024945.1. Taxonomy (NCBI): domain Eukaryota; kingdom Metazoa; phylum Chordata; class Mammalia; order Eulipotyphla; family Talpidae; genus Uropsilus; species Uropsilus gracilis. The sequence continues at coordinate 26,785 of PVHY01012570.1, read as the reverse complement.
TTCAAAGACACAGCTTCACTAACTCCAAGCCATAAGACACCAAGATGGTGTTGCTTCAAGATGGTGTTGTTGATCCTTCTTTAAAAGCAGGAGATTTCAAATTCAACGAGGAAAACCAGGATGGTGTCATCAATTCTCCAAAAGGCACAGCTCCAGCATTCTTTCAGCTCCAACTCTAAGTGGCCTGGAATCAGCAAAACTCACTCAATACAACAGCAACAACCACGTTAGACGTCTCACGATGAAAACAGCAGCACAGCAATCCTCTTCAGGTCTCCAGACAATTTCCAAACTTTGCAATTTTAAAGTTAAACCAAGTTCTTTTTTTTTTTTTTGAGACTATGTCTTGCTATTTTTGCCAGTGGAACTGCAGGCTCACATTACCCGGGGTACCACAGACACAAGCAATCCCCAGCCTCAGCTTCCCAGGTAGCTGTGAAGACAGGTATGCACCACCGCTAAACCAAATTCTTAAGTACCAAATTTCCAAGTCAGCATACACAAGTCACAACTTTCTCCAACATGCTACCCTGGGTTCCTCAGCCCAGGCTGAGAGGAAGCCCACTCGCATGGCTCCCTTCTCTGCCCCCCACTGGCACATGACTGAAGCAGCCTCTTTGTAACTTTGCTCTGCTCTCTCTGCTGCTCTTCCCACTTCTCTCTCCTCTCCCCATGTTTTGTCCTCAGTCCTCTCTCTAATCTCTTAATCCTCTTTTCTCAGGATAAGGCTTAACTTTCCTTCTCTAAGTCTCTGCCCACCAGGACATAACAGCTGTTATTCTAATGCAGATGCTGGGGGCATTTCACCTCAGGCCCCCTAGCAGTCACCTCATCATATTTCTAGTCAATGTGAGTTCAGCAGCACATGTTCCAAACACAGGACTTCCTTCTGCTTCTCTTTTGGCATCTGTTTCAACTTCCTGCAAGCATGTGGTTGAAGATGAGATGTCCTTCTTCTTATGGCAGTAGGAAGACTTTTAACTTTTTAACTTTAGGCAGTAGGAAGACCCCAAGATGGAATTCAAATCTCCAAATTCTTTAGACTCCTTCAGCACACATCATCAGCTTATGCATGCGTAGGCCATAAGTTCAGCACCCGGGCTTGAGGCTGTGGGCTGCAGGACCCTTGGCTTTATTGCCAGGCATCCATTCTCCTCTAAGATGGCTGAATCCCTTCTTTCTTTTTTAAACTCTTTTTATATCCTTCTTGCCTTCTTTTCCTGCTACTACTTGGAGGGAGAATGTCTTGCCAATCAGCTCATCACAAAAACTTGTTCTCCTTCCTCATCCCCTTGTATCGTTTTCAAAGGAAACTATGAATTCTAATCTTGATATTTACAATTCTAATTCTAAAGTGACCGGGAATTAACTTTTTTTAAAAAAGTTATTATCAATGCATGGCATCAGCTATTTTAATGGCAGTTACCCTCCAACAGATATAAATTTGGCCAAGGATAGAGAAAAAAAAAGTAAGGTGAAGAAAGCTCCTTTAGCTGATAACATGAAAGAGGGAGAAGGTTTAGGACCAGTAATACTTGTTTTCTGTAGGTGCAGGGTGCTTGTTCCTTTCCTACCCTGGCTCTGGTCAGACCTTGATAGGGGACACTACCCGCCCTGGGTATCATTGTCTCCTGTTTAAGATTGCAGATTTCAAGGAAGATATGCTAAATGTGAGAATGGCCTTAATTAGAATTTCCTTTCAGAAAGATACAAGGGAAAGGAAGAAGTAAAACAGTTTTTTTTTTTCTTTGTAAGGTAATAATTCAGTAGGTGTTCCTAGAAGGCGGGAAAACAGAAAGAAGATATAAGGAGTTTGAAACAAAGAAAGAGAGATTTGATGTGATGGAAATTGATTCAGGTTTGGTTTCTGCCACTTTGTGGGATGAAGATGTGAGCCATGTGAGCTTGGCCATGTGGCCAAGGCCTGGGGCCGGGAGTCTTTGGCTGGCCCTGGCTAGGAGTGTGTCTGGTAAAGGAAGCTAAGGAGTTTGGAGATTTGACTCCCTGTTGGAGTTTGTTTTGCTGAGTTTGACTTGTGTCTGGAAGAGGCTGTAAAATTAGGCCTGAAAAGTAAGTAAACTTTGCTGGGTCTGGTACCATGAAGTTTCTTCTACTACCTGGAGGACAAGGAGAAGACAGCATGGAAGAGAAGGAGTATGCCAAAGGAAGATGTCTTCAAGCATCTGGAGATGAACTCTGACTGCCTGGTTTTGGTGAGATGGTAAGGACTGAGAGACTGAGGATTTTTAGACAATCTGGGAAAGGACTTTGGACAATGTTAAAAAATTGGAGTTTTTCTTACATGTTTCTTTTGTAGCAATTAGGAAATCACTTTGTTAGAAATAAATAAGTCTGTACTCTGAGAGTCTTGCTTTGACTTGGGATTTTGGTGAGAAGGCTGGGGATGGTAGAAAGAATCCACAAGAGTTTAAAAGAGGGTAACTTGAGGCAAACTAGTCTAAAGTTTAAACTGTGTTTCTAAGTTTTTCTTTTTAGGTCTGAAAGAGGGGAAGAAAGCTAAGAGAAGCTGGTAGCTGATTTTTGTATACCAATGGTGGAGGTGAACAGTGAAAATGCTAATAAGCTGTTTGTAGTGAGAAGCAGGCATAGGTGTGTCTAGTTTAAGTTAAAGGTAAATGCTAATGACCTGCTTGTAGCCTGCTTCCTTGGGAGAAGCAGGCAGAGGTGTGTTCAAGTTTAACGCAAAAAAATCTTTTTTTTTTCTACTCAATTTCAACCACACTTTCCCTTACCAGTGTGAGGGCTTCCAAGGATGTATACATACCTGTTTAAGACTTCATGAATGCTCTAGTAATACAGGGCATGAGGGAGAGAGTGAGAGGCTCTTTAACTTTTTACTAAAAATCATTTGCCCTCTTTCCCTACCACAGATTTAAACCTTTTTCCCTTGCAGGGGAATGCCTTCACAGACCAGTCACATTTTGTTATGCAAGTGCCTGCCTCTCCTGTAGTTCTCTCTCGCCACTTGCCTATTCCAGGCTGCAGAGAAGAAAAAGGCTAGAATTGCAGTTTAAACTTGCACGCTTCCCTGCTCTATCAAGACACTTTACGTTCAATATACTTTATATTGGGTTCTTCCAAAGCCACTTTACTAAAATTTTAAGTAAGAACAGACTCCTCAAGTGTGCAGACTATTTATTACTAAACAAAGTGTTTTCCTAATTATCTACAAGATAAACATATAAGAAACCCCCTTACTACATTAACATTGTCCAAACCCTCAGTCTTTTAACAAGATAAACATAAAAATCCAGTTACCCCACCACTGTTCAAACTCTGTTCTTTAGTTTCTAATCATGTCAGCCACATCACCAATCACGTCAGCACGTGTTTTAATGCAGGGCATTCTTCCTTTTCTTGGCATGCTGCAGCTTTCCCAAGCATGAAGTCGAAGGCTTATTGCTATCTTCTTCTTGCAGTGTCCTCATTACTTTAGGCAGTATTAAAAAAAACTCAGATTCAGGAACCCACAAATTTCATTCACTCAGGCCTAGTTCATGACCTCTGCAAAAGCATTTGAGTCAAACTTAGTAAGACAAACTCCAACATGGAGTTCAAATCTCCAAACTCTTCGGATTTCTTTAGCACACATGCTGCTAACCTCGGCCAGCCAAAGGCTGTGGGCCCGAGGCCTCGGCCATATGGCTGCAGCTCACATTTCCCTTATTTCAAAAATCCCTGATCAAAGTGACTGAATCCCCTTCTTAGTCCTCACTCTATTTTATATCCTCAATTTTCTTTCTTTCCCATGTTTCCAGAAACAGTCACATTAACAGAAAACTATTTTCTTCCTTCCTGCACAGGCAGAACTCAGCAGAGTCCTATCAATCAGTTATGCTAATAGCAAGTACCAAACCAGTCTTCCTTGAAATTTGCAATTATAAAACTTACAAGGAAGTGGGTCAAGTCTCCTAGCCACTATCAATATATGTGTCAGTTATGTTAATGGTAAGCGCCCAAGGGGTACACACCAACAAGAGAAAGACAAAATAATCAGTATATGAGTAAGTACTATTCCTCAAAGGGACCAGACAGACGCAGAGCTAAGGGGTGGGTGCATAATCCAAAGGAGAGTATGGTAAGGGGGGGGGGGGCAATAAGGGCATGGGTGCAGAGGTTGGTGCCCAGAAAGGAGTACAGCATGCTCAGCTCTGACTGGTATGTCCCCAGAGCTGCCTGAAGCTGCCCCAACCATAAGGCACCAGATCACTACCCACTGGGGCAAGAACAACAGGACAGCTCCTGGTACACAGGACCCAAGCTTGTAGGTGGAGTGCTGATGGGGCTCCTTCCAGCCTAGCTAGGCTTCTCTCCTGGAGTCCTAGGCTGTCTTCCCACTCAGGTTTCCTAGAAAACCCTGCTACTCACCTTCAGCAGCCAGCGGATGGGCCTTTGGGACCTCTCTTCCAACTCTGCTATCATCCTCCACAGGACCTGGCTCTGCTGGATCAGTTTCTCATGATTCAGCTCCAGCTTCTGCATGGTCTCCCTTTCCTCTTGCTCCAGGCTGGCCAAAGCTGCAGAAGCTTCTGCCTCCAGCTGCCGACCTGGGGGTGGTGTCTTCTTTAGTAATCACTGATACTTCTCAAACTCCCACATGATGCTCTGTTTCCATGTTTCCACCTGCATCTGTGTAGCCACCATTAAAATCAGCATGGATATTGCTCGTATAATGGTAACCCAGGATGGACACTGGCACGTGCACATACACATGGTCTAGAACGTTTAGGTACCAACTGTGTGTCATGCATTATGGAATTAAAGGATATGCGTTTTCCTGCCTTTCTGCTCCCAGAGCTTCATTACATGTTTCTGAGCCCCTGTTGTTACTGCTCTACCACTCTGGACCCTGAGATAGGGGTAGTCCTGAATACTATCTTGATACTATATGCTCTAGAGTCTGTTCTATTTTCAGAATAATGATGATAGCTGTACTTAGGAATATAAGTCAGTGTAATTATTAGATATTTTTGCTTCTCACTGGTACTGAATCATTCCAACATTGCTTTAGATGGTTTAAGGTACCTATTGTTGATCAACATTTCAGAGGTGATTTTCCAGTATTTAATAACTTTTGGTAAATAGGTTCTAACTATGTGAAACTGAAATTATACTTTAGCAAGCATTTTACAAGTTATACCCTTATGACCCAATGCCTAAGTGAAAGCATACCTTTCCTTTCTCACATACAAGATCTAAGGCCCAGGGGCTCCATACATGACAATCAGGAAACTACAATGGAGAGGTTGCATGGCTTGCCTAAGGTCAAACACCTTGTTGAGGAAGCTGGCATGAAAACCCAGGTTGTACGATTTCAAATCCACATCCTGCCTGAAAGATGAGGCCAGTTCCAAGATCACACAAGGACCATACAAACACCCTTTCCCTGGTAGCAACTTGCCTTCCAGTTGGCAGTTCGTTTCTTCTCATCAACTTCCAGCTTCCAGGCTTCCTCCTGCTCTTTCCTCAGATGTTCCAGAACCTCCTGGAGTTTCTACTGAAAGAGTTAAACTCATGAACCCCCCTCAGGAAGCCCAGTTTGAGGAGAGTTTCTAGCACTGGTGGTTGATGAGAAACAAAGGTCCCTCAGATGATAGGCCAGTGGAATCCTGGGAGAGGAGGGAGTACCACAGAAGATGGGATTCCTGCTCAGTGATATCCAATGTAGCTCTCTTCTGGGAATCAATTACACTCCCATACCCTGTCAGTTTCTGTAAAGCAGAAGGTCTGCTTCCATCCTTGCCAGAAAACAGCCTGGGACTTTTCTACTTGTGCCTAGTTTTTAACCTTATGTGCCTTATTAAACTATAGCACCATAAAACTTTGTTATTCAAAGCAGATCAGCACCACCTGGGTCCTTGTCAAAAATGCAAGATCTTGGGTTTCACCCCAGACCTACTGAATTAGCATCTGAATTTTAGGAAAACCCTCAAATGGCTCACTTGCACATTAAAGGTAAAAACCAAAAGGCTCAAAATATGAATTTTTAAGAGAATGCTATCTCTTAAAAAGAGCACCAAGTGGTTGTATTTTTCTAAGAATTTGTCCATTTCATCCAAGTTGTTGTATTTATTTCCAATAGGTGTTCATATTAGTCTCTGATTATCCTGTGGATTTCTTTTGTGTCTGTTGTAATTTCTCCTTTTTCATTTGTGGTTCTGTTTGAGTGTTCTCTCTGCTTTTTTTTGTGAGCTGTGCAAGAGGTTTGTCAATTTTATTTATTTTTTCAATGAACCAGCTCTTCATTTTGTTGATCATCTGGATAGTCTTTTTGGTTTCCAGGTTATTTATTTCTTCTTTGATTTTTATTATTTCTTGTCTTCTGCTGGGTATTGGCTTTTCCTGTTGTTCTTTTTCTAGTTTTTCGAGTTGGGAGATGAGGTTTTTTCTTTGTATAGCTTCTTTGTTTTTGATATGGGCCTGTATTGCTATGAACCTTCCTCTTAGATATGCTTTTGCTGAGTCCCAGACATTTTGAAAAGTTGTGTCTTCTTTTTCATTCATTTCGAAGTAGGTTTTAACTTTTTTAATTTCTTCAATTACCCATTCTTCGTTTAGTAGCATATTGATTAGTTTCCAAGTATTGGCCACTCTTCTTGCTTTCTCTTTGTTGTTAATTTCTAGTTTGATGCCTTTATGATCTGAGAAAAAGGTTGGTATAATTTTAATTTTTGTATATTTATTCAAATTTGTCTTGTGTCCTAATATGTGGTCAATTTTAGAGAAGGATCCATGTGCATTTGAAAAGAATGTGTATTCTTTTCCTTGGGGGTACAGTGTCCTGTATATATACACTGTATAGAAAACCTAAATATATATATATACACTGTATAGAAAACCTAAATAATTCAATCACAAGCAATGAAATTGAAGCAGTCATTAAAACACTCCCTAAAAACAAAAGCCCAGGACCAGATGATTTACAAATGAATTCTACATGACATTTAAAGAGGAAATAACACCTATTCTACTAAAAGTCCTTCAAAAAATTGAGAAAGAAAGAAAGCTCCCAAACACATTCTATGAGGCAAACATTACACTCATACCAAAACCAAATAAGGACAGCACCAAGAAAAAAACTATAGACCAATTTCCCTAATGAACACGGATGCAAAAATTTTAAACAAAATCCTAGCAAATAGAATCCAACGATGCTTAAAAAGCATTATTCACCATGACCAAGTGGGATTTATCCCAGGGGCACAAGGATGGTTCAACATCCGGAAAAAAATTAACATAATTCACCATATCAACAAGAAGAAAAACAAAAACCACATGATCATATCAATAGATTCAGAGAAAGCATTCAACAAAGTTCAGCACCCATTTATGATAAAACCCTTGAAAAATTGGGGATCAAAGGAACATACCTCAACATAATAAAAGCCCTCTATGACAAACCTACAGCAAGCATCATCTTACATGGGGAAAAACTAAAACCATTCCAACTAAGGTCTGGAACCAGGCAAGTATGTCCCCTCTCTCCACTACTTTTTAATATTGTACTGGAAGTTCTAGCCAGGGCAATAAGGCAAGAGAAAGACATAAAAGGGATACAAATAGGAAAAGAGGAACTGAAGCTATCATTATATGCAGATAATATGATTCTTTATGTATAGAACCCCAAAAAATCTACAGAAAAACTTCTTGAAATGATAAAACAGTTCAGGAAGGTAGCTGGTTACAAAATCAACACACAGAAGTCAGTAGCCTTTCTATGCACAAAAGCCAAGAAGAAGAAATTAAAAAAGTCATCCCATTCACCAATGCACCCAAATCAATTAAATACCTTGGAATAAACTTAACAAAATACATGAAAGAACTATACAAAGAAAACTTTAAAACACTGCTAAAAGAGATAGAGATAGAGGAAGACATAAGGAAATGGAAAGACACCCCCTGCTCATGGATTGGAAGAATTAATATCATCAAAATGACCATCCTTCCCAAAGCAATCTACAGATTCACTGCAATCCCTATAAAAATTGCAATGACATTCTTTAAAGAGATAGAAAAACAATTACAGAAGTTCATATGGAATAACAAAAGACCTCGAATATCAAAAAACCTCCTAGCCAAAAAAAGAGAGAATGGAGGCCAAACTATTCCAGACTTGAAGTTATACTACAAAGTCATAATAATTAAAACAGCATGGTACTGGTACAACAACAGACAAGCAGACCAATGGGACAGAATTGAATGCTCAGAAATAAAACCACATATGTATAGTCAACTAATATTCGATAAAGGAGGGAAAAATTTACATTGGAACAAAGATAGTCTCTTCCATATGGTGCTGGGAAAATCGGACTAAGACCTGCAAAAAAATGGACCAAGACAACATCCTCACACCATGTACAAAAACCAACTCAAAATGGATAAAAGTCTTAAACGTCAGACCTGAAACCATAACATACATAGAAGAAAACCTGGGCAAAACCCTCCATGAATTTCAATTCAGAAATCCCTTTCTAGAAGCATTTACAGATGCAAAAAAATGAAGGAAAACATAAACAGATGGGACTACATCAAACTAAAAGCTTCTGTACAGCAAAAGATGAAACAGAAAAAACTAAAAGAAGCCCATCAGAATGGTAAAAAACTTTTGCCCTCCACAAGAGTGATACGGGTTTAATAACGAAGATCCACAAGGAACTTACACAATTAAACAAAAACAAAACAAGAAACCCAATCAAAATATGGGGAGAAGAACTAAAAAGACACTTTTCCAAAGAGAAAATACAAATGGCCAACAGGCACATGAAAAATTCTTCAATGTCACTAGCAATAAGGGAGATGCAAATCAAAACCACAATGAGATACCACCTTACACCAGTGAGAATGGCCCACATTAAAAAAACAGGCAACAACAAGTGCTGGCATGGATGTGGAGAGAAACGCTCTTACACTGCTGGTGGGAATGTAAACTGGTCCAGCCACTATGGAAAGCAGTGTGGAGGACCCTCAAACTAATAAAATGGAACTACCCTTTGACCCAGCAATTGCTCTTCTGGGAATCTACCCAAAGGAGACCTCAGTATGGGTACAAAGGGACACACGCACCCACATGTTTATTGCAGCACTATTTATAATTGCAAGGACATGGAAATAACCCAAATGTCCCAAAACAGATGAGTGGATGAAAAAGATGTGGTATATATACACAATGGAATATTACTCATCAATTAAAAATGACAAATTAAATGAATTTATGATAACATGGACACACCTAGAAGAAATCATATTAGCAGAAACAAGTCAAAAAGATAAAGACAGACACCAAATGGTTTCACTATTATATGGGACTTGGGAAAGATAAACAAAAAGCTATGAAGAAAAGTGAAAAACAAAGCAAAACAAAACAAAAAGCTAACAATCTAATTGAAGTACACAACTCCAGGTGGGGGGGGTGGGACAGAGGGGGGATGATCAGGGAGGGTGGGGGGGTGAATACTGGGAATTACAAAGATGTGAAATTTATATTTAAATAAATTATTTGATGTTAAAAAAGAGAGCACCAAGTGTTCTGATAATAACATTAACCACTTTACTAAAGATTAACCAACAGTACATAAGACTTACGCACTAAATACAACATTACTAGAACCCCTGCAGATCTGTATTTTCCCCATTTGGTACAAAAACTGAGACCTAAAAGTCACTCAGCTGGTAAATTGTTGGGCTGGGATTTAGCCAGTCTTTTAATTTTTTAATTGCTATACTTCTGTTGTACTGTCTCCCTACTCTAAATCTTTCAAAAAAAAAAAAAACCTTAGAAATATGTTAAAACTTTTAGAATTGCTTCTGCAACAGAAAAACAGTTACTTCTGGAGATTTGTGTTAATACGCTTACTTTCTAATTTCATCTTTAAGATGGAGAATTAAGACCAGTACTGTATGGGTGGATCACAGAATTTTGGGGTAATGAGATTTTGAGAAAGATATGAGTATGGGCAACTGAATAAAAATTAGGGAACTTGAAATGGAAGAGGGTAGGCATAAAAAAGCAGTAGGCATGTCAGAGAGGACTTTTCCAAGGCGAAAGGGAAAGGAGAAGAAATGCTGCAAAGAGCAAGAAGTCCCAAGTTGTAGCCTTTAATAATCTCCATTCAGCTAACCTGAAGTGAAAAGGAGCCTTAGCATATTAGTTTGGGTAATCTCACTCCATCCCATACCACTCAACAACAATCCTAATGCAGTTCTAAAGTCAACTGTCATGATTTCATTTGTGTCAGATTTGTCTACAAAATGAGGGAGTTAAAGTAAATCAGTAAATATCAAATTAAATTTAAAAGTTTCTCAAGCAATTAAGAATAATTTTTGATATGATCCAGCAATTCTACTCCTAGACCAAAAAATATTAATGGCAAGGGATATATGTATTCCTGTGTCACAGCATATTAATGCCAAGGGATACATGTACTCCTGTCTGTTGCAGCAAGTTATGAAAACAACTTAGTGACCAATAACAGATGAGTGAATAAGGACGTCTGGTAAATAAACACAACGAAGTACACTGAATTATAAATAAAAGATGAAATACTAGTATTTGTGACATGAGTGAAACAGGAGGGGATTGTGATAAGAGAAATAAGTCAGAAGACAAATCACCAGGTAGTTTCACTCATATGTGGAATGTAGGAAATAAATCAAAGAAACAATCAATTCTAGACAAAAAAAGAGTCCTGGAAGTTGGGCTGAAGAACTGACATTATCATATGATGGAGAAAGGTGAGAGGCAAAGGGTGCATGAAGTCAATGGACTATGTGGAATATTATGGATACATTAGTTTTGGGTGTGGTTTTGTAACATATACTTGGGGATGCCTGAACTTTATACCTCTGTCATATAATGCTGTAAACCAATGTTGCTTTAATAGAAAATAATAAATATCTCCAAAATAAAAAAAGAAATAGTGTCATGGCAAATGCTCAATCATGGAAGCCTGTCATGAGTTCCCAGTCAGAACTGGGAACAACAGAGCAGTGAAGAGGACTTTGAGAAATTATGTGCATTATCTGTGTAGTTCTACAACAAAAAGGAATGAATTAAGATTCTTAGAATTTGAATCCTGTATCTTATTAGTTTTGTGATCTAAGAACCTCAGATTCTTCTTAAAGTGTGGATGTGATAACAGAAACTACTTCAGAGGGTTGTTAGATCGAGGCAATCAGTAGTGTGCTTGTCACATAGCAGGCTTTCCTGAATCTAATTAATCTCAGCTTTTTGTTTTCTTTTCAGGATATAATCTACATTCTTTTTTCAGGTATCCTCTGAGGACTGAAGAGAGAAAAGGCTCTTTATCCACTATGCATCTGTCTCCTCCAGTGATCTGGAAAGCACTAGGGATCATAGCGCAGGGAAAAACCAGTCTCTGGAGGAGTTAGTGTTTGGCTGCTGGGCAGAGGCCAAGGGAAGCAGGGGTGTCCAGGGAAAGAGGAGGAGATAAAGTATCTAAAGGAGACAAAGGATTCCCAATGGGAGTCTTTGAAGTGACAACATGCCTCACCTGACTCTATGCTGTTCATCTTTGATCTTGTGTCACTTTTGCTGCCCCTCCTGAAGAATCTGTATAAATCCTTTCTTTCAAGTGAAGAAATGTGGACGACCAGCCATAGACATATCAGAGAAAAACTCCAGGGATGTGGGTCACTGACCTGGGGACTTGGTGTTGGGTTGATGGAGTCTCAGGGCCAGAGTCACCCTAGAACTGAGGATTAAGTCTCAACCCTAATTTACAGGCCTGCCAGGCTTGGTGAGTACTGCTGATGCCAACATGACTTCTGGAAATGATCAGATGGGTAAGAGGCAGAGAACAGGGAACAAACACTATTTTGGTTCAAAGTGTGAGAGGAAGGGATAAATCCAACCTTGACCAATGCTGAGACAGCTTCCAGGGAGGGACTAGGAGTAAAGAAATTGAGCAGCATGGCTAGTTGGGTACAGGTTTACCTGTTTGGAGAGGGGAGGCATAGGACTACAATAAGCAGAAAGGCTCCATTCCAATAAGTTATGCATTATCACTTTTACCTTTAAGACAATTTTAATTTGAACTGTTTATTTCCTATCATTTAAATAAGAGTGAAAAGTCCTCATATGTTCTATGATTTAAGTTATTAAAGTTAAGTGACTTCTCTCATCTTTTTCTCAGAGATTGACTTTAGGCCCTTCTGTTAATGCCTTTGCAGGGCTGAAGGAAAACAAAGGTTGTGTAATAGAACCACCTTCAGAGAGCTGACCCAAGCTACCTGAATAAAGCAACTCAACACACAGGAAGCATTTGTGCCTATATCTTGGTCTGGGTAGTGGCCACGAGTGTGTTTCTATTTACTTTACAGTAATTTATGAAACTGTAAATCTGATATTTGTGCATTTTATGTATGTTTGTTAGAGTTCAGTCAAAAGGCTAACCATTAAAATGAGTGAGCAGGCAGTGATGCTAAATGCTTTGGAAGGTTGAGTCAAATAAAGAATGAAAATCACTAGTAGTCGATGAACATCACTGATGATTTTGGCAAGTAATATCTCATTAGCAATAGATTGAAAAGTGAGATAAAATTTAAAGAAAACCAGTGACACCTAGCATCCTATTCTTCATAAAGACTAGTAAATGTAAATGTCTAACACTGTGAATCAATAAAAAGAAATGAGGAAAATGAAATTTCTTTAGGGGAAGAAAGGTATGAAGGTAAAAGTGGTTGGGATACCAAAAGAGGTAGAATGCTAAGGGAATGGTAAATGGGCTGGGATGGGAGGTTACGGAATCAAGGGTGAGTGGAAGGAAGCAGGTTTTCTGGTTTCTCATTCAGCTGTTTTAAGTTTTGAAGCTTGACTGAGTTTGTGGCATCCTGAAAACACGCCACTGTGCTAAAGATATGCTATAGTATTTTTGACACTCACTCTTCTTTAGCATTCTATTTCAAAAAGTTGTCTTGATTAACTGGTCATCCACAGCTGTCTCACCTGGTTGGCTATATTCAGCAAGGTTCTTTTAATATGCCCAGGAAGTAGAGTTCACTATTTAAGTCAGTTTTTTTCACTATATGGTGTTTCTTATGTCCAGGTGTTTTGTTGTTTGGGGGGGTGTTTTGTATTTCAATGAAGATCACATATTCCAGAAATACGAACTTTTAGAAAACTTCAGAGGATGCCCATGTAGACTGCTGGAATTTGGGTATGGGTGAATTCATGCCAGGTGTGTAAGGGGTATTAGGAAGAGACAAATGTATTGCATGGATAGGAGTGATACCCAGGAGAATGGTTATGAAGGACTGGTTTAACAGAGAATAAATCTACTGCATCTGCTGGAATTTTGGTGTTCCTGACCATCAATCTGATATACTCTCAAGCTTCCACTGAAAAATGGAAGAGGGGTAGTGGAGAAAACATCCAGCAGGAAGGATATGGGAACTTCACAGCCTAGAACCCATTTACTGAAGGGAAGACAGGAAATGATAGTTGAATGCAGGTTAGCACCCTTATTAAAATTGCCGGATCATTTAGAAAGGAGGCCTATTTTACTTATAACTGTTTAGTCTACTCTTCAGTCTGTTCTTCAGGAAAATAAGCTGAATGTCAGAGGGTTGGAATTATAAACATCTCCAGGCTGTTTATTATCTTCTGTGTAAAATGACATGTTCCTGCTCTCTTGCAGCCTTATAGCCTTAATACATTATTTTTCAAGCAGAATAAGTATTCACCTGTTGCAAGGTACTACAGAATATTCAGTTCCAAATATTCAATTCCAAAAAACTCATTGTTCTATTCATTGTTCTATTCAATAGCTGCTAGGAATTGAACATTTAAAGATATAAGAAAAACTTTCCCCTCTGACTTCTCATTCATTCTATGGAGAGTATTTATTACGAGTACACCTATCTTCTTCTAACAGACTTTTGAACCACAGATATGGGTCATATATTTGGAATATGGTCATACATTTGGAAAAAGAATGAAATAAACATAATTAAGTCATAGGTATTGTTACCAATATTGGTCCCTCAGAGGTCAACATGCGACATTTAATGAAAGCTCAGAAGAAAGATACCTGACTTAGACTCAAATGAGATGAGGGAGGAGAGAATTTCCCAAAGGAGGTAACCAATGAGTTGATCATTGAACAGACAGAAATTAGGCAGAGAACACCGAGGAGAATGGAAGGTAAGGCAGGACCTGTAAGGTGTCAGGTTTTTAAACCCATGGTCCATTGAACTGGAACTACTACTAGGCTCTCCAACAACTCAGCTGGGAACAGGTCTCACAGTATTACAATCTTTTCTGAGAACCTTTCATTTGTCTCAGGAGAGTTGTTTCATCTGTGATGCTGGGGCCAACTGAAAACCATACAATGGAAAGCCCTGACGCCTTCTTCCTTGTGGGCATCCCGGGTCTGCAGTCTGCCCATCTTTGGCTGGCCATTACACTGACTGCCATGTATATGATAGTCCTGCTGGGAAACTCCCTGATAATGACAGTAATCTGCATGGATTCCACTCTTCGAGAGCCCATGTACTGCTTTCTCTGTGTTCTGGCTGCTGTGGACATTGTTATGGCCTCCTCTGTGGTGCCCAAGATGGTGGTCATCTTCTTCTCAGGCGATAACTCCATCAGCTTCAGTGGCTGTTTCATTCAGATGTACTTCATCCATGCAGCTACAGCGGTGGAGACAGGGCTACTGCTGGCCATGGCTTTTGACCGCTATGTAGCCATCTGTCAGCCCCTACACTACAAGAGAATTCTCACCCCTCGAGTGATGCTGGGAATGTGTGTGGCCATCATCGTCAGAGCTGTCATATTCATGAGTCCACTCAGTTGGATGGTGAGTCACCTCCCTTTCTGTGACTCCCAAGTGGTTCTTCATTCTTACTGTGAGCACATAGCTGTGGCCAAGTTGGCGTGTGCTGACCCCATGCCCAGTAGTCTCTACAGTATGATTGGTTCTTCCATTATTGTGGGCTGTGATGTGGTCTTCATTGCTGCTTCCTATAACCTGATTCTCAGGGCCGTTTTTGGTCTCTCCTCAAAGAATGCTCAGGTGAAAGCATTAAGCACATGTGGCTCCCATGTGGGTGTTATGGCTCTCTACTACCTGCCTGGGATGGCATCCATTTACGTGGCCTGGATAGGAAAGGGCATGGTCCCTTTACATACACAAGTGCTGTTAGCTGACTTATACTTGGTCATCCCTCCCACCTTAAACCCCATCATCTATGGCCTGAGGACCAAACAAATACGGCAGCAGACACTGAGTTTGTTGATGCGCTGCTTCTTCGGACAGCCCAACCTTGGTTCATGACCCCGAAGTCGGGTCAGACCTTGAACACTTCATCCAATTTCAAAGACACCTTAGAGACCTGTGACCCTGGCTTGGTTGGCTTGGTCCTATAGTAGTTCTAAAATGAAACCCTAAAGAAGAGCTTCCCATAATTTCCCATTTTGAATATGAAGAAAATGACTGATTTTCTGACAGAACTATTAAGGGCTTAATTAACTAATATCAGAATCAGAGATAAGTTTGGACGAGGTGATACATGCTTGGGGCATTTCTTTCCTTAGCTTCTGACCTATATTTCTAAGGTAGTATCCTAGCAGTTTCAGAAGACAACTGTTTGACCCCTGAACACAGATGCTTTCTCAGGTTACATGGAAGTAGCAGTTAACATGTGACCCTTCCTAATGGTTCATTCAACATGGCTCTTGTGTTCACAACTGCACCAGAGTCCTTCTCCAGCTTTTCTGAGGAGACTGGAACATGGGATCACTGATGTGGGTGTTTCTCCAACACACAAATTTGGGAAGGGAAACATGGTCTGAGCAAGAGAGGCAGATTAGCACAATGAGATGAATAAACTGAGTTTCTTGTGAGTTTATTCTAGACACCCAGTAACATCCCTGCTATTATGATTTACAAGATAACTCCATCTCCTTTTACTATATCCCCTACTGTTAAGTAGTTGAAATGCATAATTACTACTCTTCTGCTTCTCAGTAGAGATTAAGGCAATGTGAGTTTGGTTTTGTACATTTTGTCTCTTTGCTTCCTAATTCTGCTCACCTACGTTACTGTAAAACACAATAGACAGGGATCAGATACAGCACAGATCTTTCTTCTTTTGGATATCTCTAAGGTGGTACACTCTGGGATGAAAAGGTTAGTAGGAAATAGTATCAGTTATGAAGCTGAAATGACACTCTTACTCTTTTCAGTTATTTCCTTGGCTTTTGTTTTTATTTTCCCATTTCAGAAAATGTTAACTGGAGTCATTGGTATATGTTAAGAGAAAAAGATTCTTTATATAAGATAGGTATATTTCATTCGGCTACACTTGAAAATCTTAAAGATAATTTCATAAGTGTTCATAGCAAATGATCATATCTGAGTCTTCATAGTGGTGGAGACAATGTTCATTTATAGAGTACTGAAAATGAATAAAGAACAGAAAGCACACAAATTGACATTGATATAGATACTTTTAAAATAGAGCCAATATTTTCTAATTCCATCATTTTAAGGATAGTTTTAGGTGCTATTGGACCTGCAGTTCTGGTCAGGACTCAAGTGATAATTCTAAACAGACATGTTGCTTCACAGTGAGCACTTATACCTTCTGCTAACATTGGACTTGTACCTGTCAGGATGCACTCCCTTCCTTTTCACCAGTGGAATAGGATTCAGACTCTAAGAATCACATAAGGAAGCACTGCATTCCAAAGAATAGGAAGAAACATTTTCCTCCCTGTACAACTCCTAAAAAAAAAACAAATTAAGATCATGAGGCAGTTAAGAGTATTTGATAAGGTTTTCATTTGGAAAAGTCACACCAGTCTTTTCCCATAAGCAACCCAAAGAATTGACTGTGTCCATTAAGTCAAGAATATGATATGCACTAAAGAAACTGAGTTAAGGTGACAAAAGGATAGTCTAATCTGTGCTCCTAATAGAAATTCCCACCAGCATTTCCATCTAGAGCATGACCTGCTGCCTTTGTGTTCCATTCACATCAGTTTTCCATGAAACTACCTGGGACCCACTGTGAGTACGCAAATGTTCACTGCATCACATACTTCCTAAAGTAGACTGGTTACCTCCCAGGGCTACCCCAAAACATACAATCCTGTGTTCTTCCCAATATATCCAAACTGACCCCTTCACATGAGAGCAGTGTGTACTCATTAAATAGTGCCTGGGGCCTTCAGTAGACTCACAGTATTTGGGTAATAAGCGATTAAAACTAATCTGGCTTGAAAAGAAGCAAGACTGGGTCTCCTTTTGTGGAGTGATAAACCCAATGATCTGCCCTGTCTCTTTCTCTTTCCTTTTCCCTTCATGGTGCAGGCACTGCACTCCTTGGTTTTTCTAAGAGTAAAACAAAGGTGGGAATAACTAACCACTTCCTTATAGAGACTTATCACACTAAGTCCTTGCAAGCAATCCAGGGCAAGGGAAGGCACTGTATTCTAAACATGATCACCTGCTTCCTCTTCTCTGGGCTATTTTTGTAATTATTCATCAAATTATTTTTTGAAAAAGATTATAAGTAAGCAGCATTCAGTATTGAGGCAGGAGAGTTTTTGTTTTGATTCTAGACATGTGAATTAAAGTTTTCTCCTTTAAATATCTTATCTACCAACACACTGCTGGATTTAGGATACAATGGTATACCAGACAAATACGATTTTTTTCTTCATGGGGTTATTAAAAGGGAAGTGTAAACAACTGCTCTAGAATAAAGTTCATAGACTTATGAACTCCAGTCTTCTGTCCTGATCTTAAAAAAGTCAGACAGTATGAAATAACAATGAGGTACCCATTAACTTGTAATCATTCTAACAAGTGATCATCACATCCAAATTAGCTTATAAATATCTAATCACAACCAGCCTCTCCTCCCACCCCTAAGGAAACAGCATATTACAAAAAAGGTCATCCTGTTCCCTAACTCATTCTTGGTTTGAAAGAATATATCACTGAACAATCCATTTTCTAGAAAACTATCAAGATATACACTAACAAAACCATAGTGAAAAAAAAAAAAAAAACCACTCATAGGGCCAGTAGACCCTTCTGCTAAGTGTCCGTAAACATAACTGGAAGCATGTCCTAAAGACATATTATTCAATTCTTCAAGTCTCCCTGTACAAAGACATCTTGTCACTGTGAGGCTTATTAGCTCAACATTCTACCACGACCAAGTTTGTGACTGAGCAGTTCATTCCCAGTCATGTGGCTGATGGACACTTTTCCCCATCTACTGCTCTCACTAATGGAGCAACACAAAAGCATGATGGGTAGAATGATATATATGTTTAGTTTAACCTGTTTTACTTCCTTCACAAGGGAACAGCCAATACAATTAAGACAGGGAGACTGTATGTGTGATTTTTCTATGAGAGTCATTTGGAACATTACCTAACCTGTTATCTACTTTGTTGCCATTTCTAACCCAAATCACTACCATTAAACTTAGAGCAAGTCCCAGATTGCTTGTTATATGAATCAGGGTGACAATCTGTAATGCTGTACATATGGCAGTCCCTTGCACTAAGCAATACCAGCAATTCTCATGTGCTCTCCTTGCAGTGTGTTGGTTTACAGCCCCAGTCATAACACCTACAATGAACTTCTTTTGCCACACCCAACAATCACTCTAAGGTCAATAGCCCAGATAGAGAGTCTTAACTCCTCTTCATGATAACTTAAGGCTCCCCAATAGGTAATTTGAGTAAGGTCACATTCTTTTTCTCACACTCCCCTCTGCCATTCCTCTTTACACATAGATTAGAAAAGACAAAAATAGGGACATGATTTCAGTTACCAGAACCACTGACCTCCCTGGTCTTTCATGTCTTCACAGACATGAAGCAATCCAAATATTAGCCCAACCAGCTTGTGGGTGAGCCTTCCTTGCTGTATATTTACTTTTCTTTATACTCCTTTTATTCTCCACCCTTAGGTCAATTTCCATCTCAATTCAAAGACAGACACATAACATAATACTGTGGCCCAGCATTGGCCATTGGCATGGGTTTGCTTGTCTACAAGGCTCCAGACTGCTGGCAGAGACCCCAAGAAATAAAGGCTCTGCTATAAAGATGTCAGATGCTGGTTGCCTGTGAGAGGGTAGGTTCCCATGGTCAAACCCATGGCTCGCTTTTCTCCTCTTCCAAGACAGGAACAAAAGTATGAGCTGGACCTGATCTTCACATGATGCTGTGAGATAGGAGAGTGTGCAGTGACTATGTCCATTTCCCCACAAGACTCTGAACACCTCACAAATAAGCAGGATGCTTCTGACTCTCCAGTGACGAATGATACGCAGACATGAGACCCCAGCGAGTTTGTCAATTTTGTTTCACTTGAATGTGAAAATACTTTATCATCTTTACAATCTTCTTTTAACAGCTCAGTGAGAAGTAACTTCTGCATTAAGGTCATTCCAGTTTCTTTATCCATAAAGTGAAAATATATACAAGGCTCACAGGTTTCCTGTCACTTAAAGAAAAGGTTGGGGATGGGGACAGGGACCAAACTTGTCTTAGAGTTTGAGACCAGTTGATTTGAGTGACTTGCCCAGTTTGTGCAAGTCTTGGGGGTCAGGGGTGTGGTGGTGGTGGTGGTGATGGTGGTGTTTGGGCAAGCCCATGTCCTTTGCTGCAATGCATTTATCTAGGGAAGAAGTCAGGGAGCTGGAGTCAAAAAAGTTTGCTTAGTAGCAGCAAACCTCAGGTGCCTCTGGTAGCAAACTGGTACCAGCACAGGAAACAGCTCTGGATACCAACACTGTGGCTTTTGCTGTTGGTTAACCCCATCCCAAGGTTTTACTGGAGGCTGGTCTCACTTCATCATCCCCACTGACTTAATTATGGCACTGATGTAGGTGTGGGGAAGTGGGGTGTGAACTACAGAAAGATCCTTAGAACCACTCTGATCCTCACCATCAACCCTGGAGGCATGCAGCTTATCTGGCTGAACCTGAGGTTTAGTGAGGGCATTTGGCCCAATAGCTACAGACTCCTGGATCACGTGAAACCACCCATGGGGTTTCAGCTCAGTTCAGTTCCAGGGGACATCTCTCAGTGGCAGGGCCAATGAGTACCCTGATGAACCAGGAGAAGTGCCAAGGCATCCTGCTGGGAGAAACAGTTCTTCTAATCCTCCCCATCCAGGGTGCAGATGGCCAGAGGAGTGGTGTTGTTAGCACCAATGCTATAGCAAGGGCTGAAATAGGGCAAGAGGCGCCCAGGGAAGGGATAGTGGGGGAAAGTGAAAATGTGGGAGCCGTTGTCTGTAACATTGTAGAAAGAGATATCATGGGCCTCGTAATCCAGGAAGATGCCCACCCGTCGGGGAGGGACTACCAAGGACAGGAGCGGGTATTCATTGGTGCCTGCCCGGTACTCATTTCCCTTCCGCAGCCTTATCACCCAGAATCCATAGTGTGGGGATAAATAGACCACCTCCTTGCGGTCCACAGTTTCCTTACACACTCCCAGGCCCCATTCAGACCTGTCTCCCACCTCTACCTCCCAGTAGTGCCGGCCTGTGGAGATGCACTGGCTGCCCAGGACGATGTTGTAGAGGTAGAACCTCTCAGGGTTGTCAGGCACTTTCTGTTTGGTGTCTCCATAGTGCACGCATTTTCTGTCCTCTGACACGATGAGGCGGGAGTAAGCGGTGTCTGGATCCAGGCGCACATCAGCTGGGGGAAAAAGACCCTGATTGGCGACTGACACAGAGTCAGAGGGCCTGGGCTCAGAGGGTCTGGGCATGGTGTCCTATGAGCATAGGCACAGGTTTCTCAGTGGTTCTGGGGAGGGGGCAGGATGGGGCATCCAGAGGACACTGGATTATTTTCTCCCTCCGGACAGTCCCTCCTACTGCTCATCACAATCCCCCAGGATCATTACCTGCATATGACCTCAGCATCTCTGTAAGTCCCAACACGCGGCAGTCTGTCTTCAGCTCCAGGGAAACTGGTTCTGGCCGCTGCAGGCTCCATGACTTGCTCCTGGTAGAGGAGGCATAAGCCTTGAGGCCAGGAGCCCTGGCTCTGCACCTGGGCCTTCCTCAGCATGTCCAGCGACCCAGTTAGGGAGGGACCCCTTGCCAAGCAAAGCAGAGCTGTGATGACTACTAGACTGGCCTTCAGGGTTTGCAGAAGGGAGAGAACTTGCCCAGTTCTATGCTAGTACTTGGATGAGAGGGACATTTGACAACAGGAGAATAAGAGGTGGGCTGCAGGGGAGAGAGGCTGACATTTGGAATCTAGAGCACCATAGATGGACACACTGCAGACTTTCCCCCTATTCTGGGGATCTGTTGAAACCACATATTTTACACATTCAACTGAAATCCTGGAGACTCTAGGTTCCCTACATTGGAAATAAATTTGGCCTAGTACAGAGAAGAAAAAAGTAAGGTGAACAAAGCTTCTTTAGCTGATACCATGAAAGAGGGAGAAGGTTTAGGACCAGCACTTGCTTTCTGTTGGTGTAGGGTGTTCTTTTCCTACCCTGCCTCTGGCTAGACCTCACTTTCCCTTACCAGTTTGAGGGCTTCTAAGGATGAGCGCATACCTGTTTAAGACTTCATGAATGCCCTAGAAAGATGAAAAAAAAATCAGTATGAGTATGCACTACTCCTCAAAGGAACCAGACAGACACAGAGCTAAGGAGTGGGTACATAATCCAAAGGAGAGTGAGGTAGAGAAGGAGGGAGAAAGGAGGGCATGGGTGCAGAGGTTGGTGCCCAGAGGGGAGTAGAGAATGCTCAGCTCTGACTGGTATGTCCCCAGAGCTGCCTGAAGCTGCCCCAACCATAAGGCACCAGATCACCTGGGCTCAGATGATCTGCCCCACTGGGGCTAGAGCAACAGGAAATCTCCTGGTACACAGGACACAAGCTTGTAGGTGGAGTGCTGACAGGGCTCGTTCCAGCCTAGCTAGTCTTCTCTTCTGGAGTCCTGAGCTGTCTTCCTTCTCACTCAGGGTTCCTAGAAAACCCTGCTACTCACCTTCAGCAGCCAGCGGATGGGCCTTTGGGACCTCTCTTCCAACTCTGCTATCATCCTCCAGAGGACCTGGCTCTGCTGGATCAGCTTTTCATGATTCAGCTCCAGTTTCTGCATGGTCTCCCTTTCCTCTTGCTCCAGGCTGGCCAAAGCTGCAGAAGCTTCTGCCTCCAGCTGCCGACCTGGGGGTGGTGTCTTCTTTAGTAATCGCTGATACTTCTCAAACTCCCACATGATGCTCTGTTTCCGTGTTTCCACCTGCATCTGTGTAGCCACCATTAAAATCAGCATGGATATTGCTCGTATAATGGTAACCCAGGATGGACACTGGCACATGCACATACACATGGTCTAGAACGTTTAGGTACCAACTGTGTGTCATACATTATGGAATTAACGGATATGCGTTTTCCTGCTTTTCTGCTCCCAGAGTTTCACTACATGTTTCTGTTGCTACTGCTCTACTACTCTGGACCCTGGGATAGGGGTAGTCCTGAATACTATCTTGATACTATATGCTCTAGAGTCTGTTCTATTTTCAGAATAATGATGATAGCTGTACTTAGGAATATAAGTCAGTGTAATTATTAAATATTTTTGCTTCTCACTGGTACTGAATCATTCCAACATTGCTTTAGATGGTTTAAGGTACCTATTGTTGATCAACATTTCAGAAGTGATTTTCCAGTATTTAATAACTTTTGGTAAATAGGTTCTAACTATGTGAAACTGAAATTATGCTTTAGCAAGCATTTTACAAGTTATACCCTTATGACCCAATGCCTAAGTGAAAGCACACCTTTCCTTTCTCACGTACAAGGTCTAAGGCCCAGGGGTTCCATACATGACAATCAGGAAACTACAATGGAGAGGTTGCATGGCTTGCCTAAGGTCAAACACCTTGTTGAGGAAGCTGGCATGAAAACCCAGGTTGTACGATTTCAAACCCACATCCTGCCTGAAAGATGAGGCCAGCTCCAAGATCACACAAGGACCATACAAACACCCTTTCCCTGGTAGCAACTTGCCTTCCAGTTGGCAGTTCGTTTCTTCTCATCAACTTCCAGCTTCCAGGCTTCCTCCTGCTCTTTCCTCAGATGTTCCAGAACCTCCTGGAGTTTCCACTGAAAGAGTTAAACTCATGAGCCCCCCCTCAGGGCAGCCCAGTTTGAGGAGAATTTCTAGCACTGGTGGTTGATGAGAAACAAGGGTCCCTCAGATGATAGGCCAGTGGAATCCTGGGAGAGGAGGGAGTACCACAGAAGATGGGATTCCTGCTCAGTGATATCCAATGTAGCTCTCTTCTGAGAATCACCTACACTCCCACACTCTGCCAGTTTCTGTAAAGCAGAAGGTCTGCTTCCATCCTTGCCAGAAAACAGCCTGGGACTTTTCTACTTGTGCCTAGTTTTAACCTTATCTGCCTTACTAAACTATAGCACCATAAAACTTTGTTATTCAAAGCAGATCAGCACCACCTGGGTCCTTGTCAAAAATGCAAGATCTTGGGCTTCACCCCAGACCTACTGAATTAGCATCTGAATTTTAGGAAGACCCTTGAATGGCTCACTTACACATTAAAGGTAAAAAACACTTGGCTCAAAATAAGAATTTTTAAGAGATTACTATCTCTTAAAAAGAGCACCAAGTGTTCTGATAATAACACTAACCACTTTACTAAAGATTAGCCAACAGCACATAAGACTTACGCACTAAATACAACATTAATACAACCCCTGCAGATCTGTATTTTCCCCATTTGGTACAAAAACTGAGACCTAAAAATCATTCAGCTGGCAAATTGTTGGGCTGGGTTTAGCCAGTCTGTTAATTGCTATACTTCTGTTGTACAGTCTCCCTAACTCTAATTCTTTCAAAAAAAAAAAAAAAAAAAAAAAAAAAAAAAAAAAAAAAAAAAAAAAAAAAAAAAAAAAAAAAAAAAAAAAAAAAAAAAAAAAAAAAAAAAAAACCAAAACCTTAGAAATACATTAAAACTTTTAGAATTGCTTCTGCAACAGAAAAAGTTACTTCTGGAAATTTGTCTTAATATGCTTACCTTCTAATTTCATCTTTAAGATGGAGAATTAAGACCAGTACTGTATGGGTGGATCACAGAATTTTGGGGTAATGAGATTTTGAGAAAGATATGAGTATGGGCAACTGAATAAGAATTAGGGAACTTGAAATGGAAGAGGGTAGGCATAAAAAAGCAATAAGCATGTCAGAGATGACTTTTCCAAGGCAAAAGGGAAAGGAGAAGAAATGCTGCAAAGAGCAAGAAGTCCCAAGTTGTAGCCTTTAATAATCTCCATTCAGCTAACCTGAAGTGAAAAGGAGCCTTAGAATATTAGTTTGGGTAATCTCACTCAATCCCACTCCACTAAACAACAATCCTAAAGCAGTTCTAAAGTCAACTGTCATGATTTCATTTGTGTCAGTTTTGTCTATAAATGTTAAAGTGACTCAGTCAACGTCAAATGACTGTGGAACTGCTGTGAGGAGGCTGTGGTTCTGACAGGTGAACCTTGACTACTCAGACCCACACTGGCCTATGGCATACAGCGCTCCAACTAAAGCATACTGGCCTTCTAATTCTTAGCAAGGAATGTATCTGTGGATGAGGCATTAAGCCACGTTGGAGCCTGGTGTGGAATTAGGAGGGAATCAAATCAAGGGCAGTCATGAATGCAAAGTTAGGAGTGGGCTGTATCAGGTGCCAGGGATCTGTGGGTGTGAAAGCCAAAAGAATCAGGATACCCTGACCAACTCTCTGACCCAGAGATAGTTAAGTGACTATCTAAACTGAGGTGCCAGCCTCCATGTCCCACCTTATACTCCCAGGCAACATCTTCCATGGGCACAACACTGTGGGCCTCATGCTCAGGGGAATGGCTGCAGGCCTGGCACATGATCAGGCCATCCTCTCTGCAGAACATCTTTAACTGTTGCCTGTGGAGCTCGCACATGTCGGCCTTCAGCCCCATTTCTGTATGTAGTTCTAGTAACCGGACTTTTTCTACCACATTGGCTAGCTGCCAATTAGGCCGCAGGTTCCTTGGCTGGACAGGCGCCCGGCAGAGTGGACATGTGTAACTCCAGTTCTGAGATTCCCCCGGTACCTCCCAGAGTCCAGAGAGACAGCTGTGGCAGAAACTGTGGCCACAGTCAATGCTCACAGGCTCCCTGAGGAAAGTCATGCAGATGGGACAAGTCATTTCTTCCACAACAGCTTCCACCAATGCTGCAGGATCCATGGCTCTTTCTCACTTCCTCCTTAGAAAATGAATAAAGTCAGGCATTGGCAGTGAACACTGAAAAGAAAAATAAGAAAAAGGCAACACAAAAGAGAAGGATCAGTAAAAGGGATAATGAATGATTAAAAAAACAACTTCCTTCTTTGGCTCCTTTATTGACCTTGTGTAATAAGCACTGATCTTCTCAACTGGGTTATGTTACAGCATAGAAGGGATATCTAAGCAAGTTATTATTGGATGTTTAGTTCCTAAACCCAATCTGCTTCTATATTGTTGGGTAATTGGGAGTATATCATCACAACACTGGAGAAACTTCTTGAGCATACTACATGTCAGGTACTATTCTGGGCCTGTCAAATGGATTAACTCAATGAATTTCACAATCCTAAGTAGAAACCATTATTCAGCTGTTCTCATTTTACAGACACTTGGTCTTGGGCTCCACCATTCTTAGGCAAATAATTTAATCTTTTTAGCTTCAAAGTATAATAAAAATTTGAGAGCAGAAAGAAAATGCTGTGGTTTAGGACAGTCCACCAATGCTTCCTGAAGAAAGTGGGGCAGTAAACATAATTTGGGAACTGTCATTGTGGGTCTGCAGGTCTTGCCTTCCCACTGGCCTCTCTACCTCCTACTTCTCTTCCTGCCATTATAATTACCAAGCCATAAGGTCCAGGATTCTAAAACTTAGTTTAACTATGTAACCTAGTGAAGAGCCTATCCTGGTTCCTCAGCACCCAGTCCAATAGGAAGCTCTCTCTCTTCAATGGGAAGAACATCTGTGTCCAGTCAAGCAAAGAGAGAAACTGCCATACTTTTCTCCAGACCACATTCTATTCCTTGGACTCCATGGA
Organism: Uropsilus gracilis; assembly: GCA_004024945.1. NCBI lineage: Eukaryota > Metazoa > Chordata > Mammalia > Eulipotyphla > Talpidae > Uropsilus > Uropsilus gracilis. The sequence continues at coordinate 645 of PVHY01012570.1, read as the reverse complement.
GCCTCCCAGCTTGAAATGACCTCTACTTGAGCCTATTTTTAACACCACTGACATGTCTGTGCCTATCACCTTACTTTCTACACTAGATGTTTCAGAAGTCAGGAACACTATTTTGTTCACTACTATATCCCCTGTATTGCCGATAATTTTGAATACATGATAATTAAATCTAAATGATGAGACCCAGGCGAGAATAGGAGAAAGCTAATGTTCATATCCTCATCTAATACAAAAGCAGTTTCCAACTTAAAGCTGACACAACAGAAGTTGATGCTTATTAATGGAATCTACAAAAACATAATAAAAGCAGCAATTTAAAACCAAGAAGCTGCGCCAGTAGGAAAGTAATGTAAAGACAAATCAAAACAATATATCAAGTAAGGAAGAACCAGCATATGTAGATTAACAGGATCATAAAAATATCGAAATATGAAAAAGCTAAATGTAGTTACCTCTGCAAATAGGATTTAGGGGTGGATGGCCACTGCTCTTCAATGTAAGATCTAATTTTAAAAAATATGTAAGTTACTTTCATAAACTTTAATAATTAAACGTTTAATTGCTTCCACTGCTCTGGCAGAGCGGGGAGCCAGGCAGGAAAAGAGTTCTGTGGGGTCAAAGGGCGGAGCCTGGAAAAGGCCACTT
>PVHY01012569.1:0-44055 GCA_004024945.1 Uropsilus gracilis | reverse complement strand
GAGCTTTAGAGAATTCTTAGAGGAAAGCTGTGCCAATGACTCAGAGAGAAGAGGCTTTCCATCGGTGGGCTCAGTGGGGTGGCTCCGGAAAGGCTGAGCTCCGGATGATAGGGGAGAGAGGGTTTTATAGTGCTCCCTAATTATGGGGGGCAATGGGGGTGGGGTAGGGGTGGGGCTGGTTGCTATGCAGAAGCTAAGTTGCTGGTTATCCCTGATAGATTAGGTGGGCTGTGGTCAGGATGACCTTAAACCTGGTATTAGGTGGGGTTGGGCAAGTTATTCATTCTGGGCTGCTTCTGACTTAATTTTTCCTTGTCATGAGGGCATTACTAGGGAGTGACTGCTGCATCTTAGCCAGATTCAGCCAAGACCTATGTGCAATCCTGGATTACCATCATGCAAAATAATCAGCAATGAAAAGTTTATAGGTGATTTTGAGCAGTGTGTAGAACTCCTTTTAGAGAAGAAACCAGAATCAGCCTGTTTATTGTCAGTGCTTGTTGTGAAGGAACACTCTTCCCTGGTAAAGCTCCATTGGGTTTTATCTGAGTTGAAACCATGCCAGTAAATTGTGGCTGGTAATTGTCAGGTATATTATAAGGTACTTATAACACTCAGTTTTTACAAGTACTTTGCTTTGTCTCCCTAAGAAAATGTCATTCCAGTCATTTCCCACGATGGTTGCCTAATATAATGTGCCTGACTGAGGCAGCATAATGCTTTGGGTGGTGTGTCTCAATAGCTGGCTTATTTAACTATTGTTAAATACTGTGACTATTGTTAAGTGAAAATGATGTTATAAAGCAGAGCTTTCATTGCATTTTAAAGTGTGGACCTCACTTTGTACATCTGTTTGGTAGCTGTTTCTACAATGTTTTATGCATTTTTTCCTTTTTTTTTTTTTTTGAGACTAGGTCTTGTTATTTTTGCCCATGGAACCGCAGGCTCTCGTTGCCCAGGGTACCACAGACTCAAGCAATCCCCAGCCTCAGCTTCCCAGGTAGCTGGGATTACAGGCGTGTGCTGCATTTTTTTCCTTCAAATAAAAATGTAACTGTTCAAAAAAATTCTCAAGCTGCTCACCTGTGCTTAATTATAAACTCTCCAGTACCCTAGGATAGAATGATAGGCTTGATTTTATGGAGTGCAATTTTCTCTTTATTACAAAATAGAGAATCTTAGGATTTTAGAGGTCTAATCCCATTCATAAATCATGTTAGTCTTTTTTTGTTAGAGAAATCTGTGACTCAGTGTGGCGAAATGATTTGCTTGCATTTAAAGTTGTGTCTAGAATTCAAGCTTACAGACTTTAAATTTGGTTCCTATGTTAACTGGAAAAAGAAATTTATCCAGCAGACAGTGTACCGTAATGATGATCAGATCTGTTTTTTAGGCCTAGTTAACCTACTAGTTCTGTCACTTCATGTATATGACTTTGAGTGAGAATATTGAGGTTGTTTCCTTATCTTAATATATTTAGATTCTAGAACCAAGTTTTATGTCTAATACTATTTTATGTATATAAACATTTCCTCATAGAACACACGCAAGATTTTCCTTCAAGTGAACAGGGCTAAGTTTTATATTCTCAGATTCTGAAAATGTTCTATTATTTTTACAGATGTACATTCAGGGAAAATTACTATTTGCCAACTTCATTTTCAATGGTTATAGCACATCTGCTAAAGATCTTCAAAAGCAAATTGTGAAGACAAGGAATGATTATCATATGGGTTATTTCTTACCCAAAGACTTCAGAATCCGGTAGAGTACATATATACATTTTGCCTTCTCTCCTACTTTTAATTAGTAAATACCTTAGAAGGGTCAAATTTGAATAACTGCTTTTATGAATATTCTGTGCTTCAAATCTTTTTTAGAAAGAGGTCATTTATTATTTTGTTCTAAGTTCAGTTCAAGAAAGGCCACTTTCTCTTTTAACTAGCTTTTGGTCTACAGCCAATTTGGGGTTACCATGAATAAGTCAAAAGTTTAGTTCAATCCTCCACTCAATGTTAACATTCTTCCTGGTTAACGTTCCTATGTTCAGTATGTCTTTTCTACCAAGGAGATTGTAGTAGTCAACAAATACAACCATAACTGAATGTATCCAATGGTTCAGTCACTAAGAATGGTGAAAAAAATGAAGATTTAAAACCTTCAAAACTCTTAAAACAGCAGTTTTCACTCTGATAAACGACCTTAAAACCGCAATTTTCACTCTGATAAACTATCATGTGAGACACAAGACCTAGCGATGTTTGGAATAATGAATCTCAGGCTTTAAATAACTGCTGGTTGTGTATTAACAAATTCAGAAAAATACCATAATAGAAAGAAAATAAGAGATGGATGAGAAAAAGGATTTTTACGTTTTGGCTAATCCATCTTGCAAACACCAGAATAAAAGCACACTCAAAAGAGATTATCAAAAAACACAATTTTTTATTAGAGACCTTTAAGCTTAGGAAGAACAATTAAAACTATAGACATAGACAAACCTATTACTGAGTTCCTATAAAATCCTGACAAATGTTCAATATGATAAAATACACAAAGTGATAAAAGAAAATACTGTGTTTAAGAAAGGTTACAGACTGAGCTTTCAAGTAGGATTAGGAGATGTATAGTTCTATATAAAACTAGTTAAAAAAGCAAAAATTAAATTATCTTTGAAAAATGTTCTCAAATATTAAAAAAGCTGTAACTTCAGGCAAGTATCTGAAGTGAAGGCAGACTTTAGAACTTACCATGCACACAAGCCCCAGCTTTACAACAGCACACAAATTCCTATCTTCAGTGTTGATAATTAACATTGCGAAAGAAGATTGGAAAGGCTCCCCCTCCCCCCATACTGAGAATACTTACTGTACACAAACTGGTAAGATGGGTTCTGCATCAGGTAATGTCAAGAAACATTTAACTTTTACAGATGAGTGCATTGACACAAAACACAGATATTAGGACATATCTATGCTTTGGTGACTAAATATGCCATAAATTCTAGAGGAAACATCTATTTAATTCAGTATAGCTCACTAGCAAAAAACGAATTGAGCGAATTTATGAGAAAATAAAGGCACTTTTATCAAAAAGTGTTAAATAAACATAGTAATGTGCTATGTTGTGACTAATGCAGACAGGAAAATACCATACAAAAACACAAGAGAGAGGGGAGGAAAGATTTCAACAGCAAAAAACAGAATCCACAGGATGAACATCTATGTGAATGATACAGTAGAGAACTCTACCCAGGGCTTGTTCCTCTGAAGGAGTCTTAGGAAGCTCACAGGCCTATTAAGAATTATACATTTCTTTAATTTTTTCTGGTGTGACAAGGTTTGGAGTAACAGCAGAGTTCTAGGAGCCTTCCCCATATGAAATACCTGACTAGCTAATCCCTGACTAGCAACTAAACCTGCTAAAATGCCATCATTCCCAAATGTATACATTTTTATTGTAAACCATAACTTTTGGGTTTGGGGTCATTTCATATCCTTAACCAGAAAAACGTACGTAACTACAGCAGTGTAATATGAACCGTGAAAGCATGTGCGAAACCAACTAAAATGTGACCTAAAATCTGCGAAATGCTGCCGTAATTTTACTCTATCCTAATTTGTCTTCTTCAGTCACATCAGTTTCTGAAATGAGTCTAACAAGGGGCAGTATGTCTGCAAACGAAGCTAGGGGGTCTTCCTGAACCCCAGAAGGTGGATCCAGTAAGGAATTAAAGGGAAAAGGCATCTATCTTTAGAAACAAAAGTTTAAACTCACTCAGTGCTGGAGCCAGAGGGCAAAGACTGAATGCATTGCAGACTGTGATGATTCCTTCAATGAGAGACTATTGCTGAGGACTTTTTTTTTAAATTTTGCAAATATATGTGTATTTATATTTATATTAACATTATTGTGTACCCCGGGGCTTTCCCACTTCCTTAACACCTGCTAGCCATCCTACTCTTTTGTGCTCTTGCCTCCCTGCCTTCCTCCCCCTTGAGGAGAGACTACTGCTGAGACTGACTGGGAAGTTTTCTGGAGTGGCTAAGTTGCTTTCTTTATTTTTTATTTTATTATTATTATTATTATTATTATTTTTTTGAGGCTAGGTCTTGCTATTTTTGCCCGTGGAACCGCAGGCTCACGTCACCCGGGGTACCACAGACTCAAGCAATCCCCAGCCTCAGCTTCCCAGGTAGCTGGGATTACAGGCGCGCACCACCACTCCCAGCTAATTTTTTTGGAACTAGGTCTCGCTACGGGCCCCAGGCGGGCTCGAACCACGATCCCTAGCCCCGGCCGATTCATAGGCTGAAGCTTACAAGCACGAGCCACCGTGCCCGGCCTAAGTGGCTTTCTCTAAAGGTAGCTCTTTGATGAAAGTTACAAGAACAAGTCCCACTGACAGTAGCCTCATTACACTGTCACATTTCTGCTGTGACTATTATGCTGGTCAGGTGTGGTAAACTGTTCTGCATATAGAGATTAGCCACCAGCACCCGCTAACATGGAGGCACACCTTACAAAGCCGCGACTCTGGCGCACACAGGATGTCTCGTCAGTCCCAGCTCATCTTCTGTCTTTGCGTTCCTGCAGGCCCGGGAGTGATGCATAGGCTTAGGTTGGTTCTAGGATAGGCCCAGGGGCCTGGTTTGATCTGGGATCCCTGGGACCATACCTAGAACAAACCCAAACAAAACCGGACTCCTGGGGAGGCCTTCGTCTCAGGCGGGCTTCTGGGCTCTTCACGCACACTGATAGCCCGGCTTCCCGGGCCCAGACGTGCGGTCTTTATGGGACGGGAGGAGCATTTCTGGAGCCTTCCGGACACCTCCAGGCGCGCCAGTGCGTGGTGAGCACGCTTTAAGTCCCAGGATGAACAGAAGGTACAAGGTGATGCCATGAAAGTGCAGAAAATACTAGATTTAGAAATGGGAGGTTCATTTCTTTAAGAATTTATTTGGAAAAGTGAAAACGGGTATGTAATTTATTCAGATATTATAAAAGAAACAAACTTATAAAAGCCATATTTTCCTTTTAGAAAAAAATGTTCAATACGTCACTTGTAAACAGCCAGCCTTTAGGAAATGCTACAAAAGTGAAAAATATAAAGTCAAAAATAGTTACATTACCCCTTGAGAAACTTTAAAGATCTAAATGAGAGGGACTATGTATTTCTACAACCATAATTCATAGCTGGTAAAGATAGTGTAGACAGTATATACAACTTAAATAATATTCTGCTATAACGTTTGATATGTGCCCAATATATTAGATGAAGCAAACTAATTTAACTGCTAACATGTTAAAATGTATAGCACTATAAAAACCATAGCATTTTAATTTACTACATGAATATCCATAAATTTGACACTTTATTCACATTACAAGTTTGAGATGAGTGAATTCTGGAATTAAATTATTCTCCTTTTGGTTTACAGCAATTGCACTAAGTTGAATTACTTTCCCCTCACAACAATACTCAAAGAGAACTATTTTCCCGCATCATCAATTCAGGTCTGGCATCATTAGTATCTACTCTGTAATGGCTACTTTTTTTTTTAAAGTGAGTATCATATCACAGTTCCCTTTTGGTAGCATAAAAAACTGAAAGCTGACTGAGACACGACTATAAAATAATTTTCAATTTCTCCGTATATTATGGAAGAATGAAATAATACACAGTTACTAAAACACGATCTAGTCTATTGGTGAAACTAAGTTGTTCAATGCTAAGATATACCGTTTTAGGCAAATTTGAACTTTACTTGCAAGCATTTAACATACATATTACATATATATTTCATGTTTATTTTTCATTTGAGAGAAAAATCATCATGCTTGATTATTTAATGACAAGTTAAACGTGCAAAATACAGAATTACAGTTATTCCAATATGCCAGGATCTAACACTGACCACTTTTGGCAAGCTCTTAACATATTTAATTGAATCAAAACTCAACTGATATTGAGTTGATTCAACTGACACTGAAAATTCAACGGCTATCAAGAGATCATCTTTAAAAATTAGCATAATCATAAAAATTAGCAAAAAACTTTGTGGCATGATTGCCTTTCATCTAAAACCTTCTTACTTCTCAGTTCTCTGAGACAGCAACAATGAATGTTTTATTTTCCAGGGCTCAAGCTACTTCATGCTTTGGAAATGAAGATATATTTCTATTAGAAACAAAATCAAACAACAAGAAAAAACAACCTAGCCAAAGAGATTCCTAGCAGTATGTGGCATGCAAGCCAAGTAAAAAGTACTACAGAAAATGCTAAATTCAGTGGATTGGTTTAAATCAGAGTAAAAAAATTAGAGGGTCAGAAATACAGAGAAGGTAAAGTATGGTAATAAATGGTTTGTTTGTAAAGTAACATTTCTTCTATTTGGAGAAGCAGCAGCTAATCAGTAACTTCACTTACTTTAAAGATAGCAATGAAATGAGTTACAGTAGTCACAAAATTCATGCACTTAAGTAAAATCCAGCTCAAGTCTTCACTCTGAGTCAACTTACTTTTATATTATCATTATTTTGCCTTAGTTACCCTATTGTCAAATGAAATGAGATGAGAAGCAGTCAGAAGGTGGAGGAAGGGAAGTGCTCTGGGCATGACTGAGCAAGCCATTTGGGAGGAATTAGAACTACTGCTAGAAAAAGAGACAGAAACTGACTTGAGCAGAATGGAGTCATTTGGGGCAAGTAGCTCTGAGCGCCTGATGAGTCTATCAAAGTATACTAACTAATGTTAACAGTGATCATTTTGACATCAAGGAAGATTAAAATGTATTTTATACATTGTTTAAGATAACTACGCATATCGTTTCAAAAAGATTTTCTTTAAAAATAATTCCAAAAATTTTTAATGCTTAAAGAGGTTTGAGTTCTATAAAAAACAGGACTATAATGAATGACTCGTTCGCCAAATTGCTTTCCAGGTCTTACTAAATTAGTCTCAAACCAATTGTTCGAGAATATAAATCTCAGTGAACAGAGTTGAAGTCACATTTATAATCTATAAGTTTAAGTGTGTGTACAATACTAGAACAACGAATAAGAACAAAATATTTCAAGTTTTCTAAATTATGCACAACAATTTATAAAGATGGTTAAATTTTCTTTTTATAGCTTGATTCACTGACAGTCCTCGAAATATTAACATAGAAAAACTGAACTAATGCTTCAAATATATAGCAATCATAGTAAGTGATTTTTAGCAACTGTGTTCTTAACAACTTCTTAGTAATCAACTGAGGCAAACAAAAGTATGCTAAGCAGCCAAACAGGTGCCACACAGTTCATGCACTTGAACTGACAGAGAAGCCCCTTAGCACAGGAAGCCCCTTAGCACAGGAAGAGTCTACTTACTCTTATCTTAGACACAATTCTAGCAAGCGTGGCAATCTGGTTTCTCAGTCCACAGCAGATTAGAAGCAGCAAATTTAGGGGCCTAGTGCAGGAAGCAGGCACACAAGATAGCAGCAAAAAGTGACAGCTGATTATCAGGGAAGATAGAAAAACTGTGAAAAACAGACATAACTCACAAAGCATAGCAATGAAGGGGCATGTAGTAAACAGGCATATGACATTTCTATTTCAGTGGTTTCTGAGAGTGAATTTCTGTTCATTACCCCCCACATAGAAACCAATGTTCTTAAAGATGACAATACAGTCAGTCATATCCTAAGTACTCTAGAAAAAGTGGTTAAATAGAATGTGTATTTCCAAATGTTTGCTATTAAACCATTAAAAAATGTAATGATTAAATGGATTTGCCTCAGTTACCTGAAGAACTAACTTAATGCATGTTAGTATTTATCTGTCATGACAGATAAATGGACAGTTACTGTATATGGGTATTACTGACATATTTTCTCTTCTAAAATATTTGTCTATCAGTGTCCATCAGCTTCATTCTCTAATGTAAGTGTGAAACACATAGCTATGTCCTTATCAATCAAATTAGAAGAATAAATTAATCTTTATGCTGTCTGGTTGTTACTTATAACATGATATACACTTTAGTTCAGACAATTAGCTGAGCTACACCGCAGTTTATGGTAGTTATGGTTTCCTTGTTTTGTTTGGGTACAGAAACAATATACTAAGATCAAATGGAATCAGCTGAACTGTTCTCCTCTTACGACTTCTGATATTTTACCAAAAAATGTGATTAGCTGCTAGATAGAAATGACTTCTAGGGTATATTCCAATTAATAATCCCTTAACTTACAACTTTGTAAAATGTTAACACTAGAAGTTTTACACATTATGTGAATCAAAATAGGTTAAGAAAAATCGAGTTTAAAATTGTTTATTTTACTAATGTATTTTTAAAAATTTATTTATATATAAATTTCACAACATTGTAATCTCAAGGATACTAATGTGTTTATAACCACCTTGTTTTTCAGTTAAATTTTTTTCCCCCTTTTTAGCTACTTCTGAGAAGTCAGAACTTGTAACCATCATCTAACAATCCAGAGAATTTGGTTTTTGCTGGAGAAACTTCCTAGGACTTCACTACATCAGCAGATCACAGCCTTTACATGATGAATCTGGGATTTACACTCTGTATTAAAGCCTTAGTCCCATATTCTTAAATTTCCATAGTAATTTGAATATGTTTTTCCTCACTTTGTCTAGTAACTTCATAAGTCAAACTTGGGGTTATGATTCAACTACTAATAGATGCTGCAATTGGTATATAGCGAGAGTAGGTCTCATTATGTTGCCTGGGGTAGTCCTGAACCCATGGACTCAGTGATCCTCAGCCTCAGCCTCCCAGGCAGCTGGAATTACAGGCGCCCAACTACAATTGGTTTCAATGAGAACTTACGAAGTCAGATAATACAACCTGTGAAAATAAGCAGAGAATGATATATTATAGGCCAGCAAGAATCTGGCCCAGGATTTTCCAGATATTTAGTTTTAATGAACACTGGGGGGAAGTAGGACAAAGGGTAAGGATTTAAGATATGATATCACCAGATCACTTACTGACATGGCTTTCCTAACTAGCTAAGACCGTCTTCAAGAGGGACCTAAATAAACTGATTCTATCACGCATTCTAAGTACTAGGTTTGTCCATGTTGAACAAACTAGTTCATATTAAATGCTGTCTACATATTACTCCTAACAAGAATTATTCTGTCAAAGCACCACTGCAAAATTTGGAATTTTACCCAATTACAAATTTTCCTCACACAATATATTTTCCCAGAGATTTCTTTTGGAGCTAGGATGGCAGGAAATTAAAACTACACGAAAGACAGGACAAAGTGAAATATTCTTAGAAAAGTAACAAACAAGAGTGTCTACTTAAATTACTGTGTGTTTTTATTTCCCAAGGTGCTCACGGCAAAGAACAAAGTTCTACATAAAAGGTCTTCGCTTTTACTGTGTAGAAACAATACCTAGATTTCATTCCAAAATGACTGACTACAAATGATTTGGAATATTATCTGAAAATTTACATTTAAAAAATAAAAACCTCTATTGACTCTAATATATATGTCTCAAGAAAAACCTGAAAAACATTAGTTTATAGATAAGAGAAACTTAGCAATTTTCAAACGGATGATAATATCTTAGACATACTTTAAAAGATGAAAACACAAACATGAGAAACATTCAGTTGAAGTTCTGAGATCCTTATACTTTTTGTTCAACAAGTATAATTTCTTTGAAAAAGGTAAAATTAATGAATAAAGTATATCAGATGGGAAAATTAGGGATTCCTGATAAAAATCTTTTAAAATAATATATCATTTTAGACAATCTGAATAAAGCTGATACAGTTTTATGAAGACATTTTTCCTAAACTGGTATGATAAAAATAAAATTAGATAATTAAAAATTATTTATCTATAATCCTTCCTATGGTTATGGATTAAGAGAAAAAGTTCCATATGTGCTACTTCTAAATCCGAGGAAAATAAGAAACTGGCAAGCTAAGTAATTAAAAAGAAAGTAAACTGTAAGTATTATCATTAAAGAATATGTCAGTTTCTTTTTTTTTTTGAGACCAGGTCTCGCTATTTGCCCACAGAACCACAGGCTCACATTGCCCAGGTTACCACAGACTCAAGCAATCCCTAGACTCAGCTTCCCAGGTAGCTGGGATTACAGGCGTGTGCCACCACGCCCAGCTATTTTTTTTTTTTGGGACTAGGTCTCACTACGTGCCCCCAGCGGAACTCAAACTGTGATCCCTGGCCCCAGCCACTTCATAGGCTGAAGCTTACAGGCACGAGCCACCGTGCCCAGCTTTGTCAGTCAGTTTCAATTCAAGATTTTTTTTCTTGATATTTAGCTAACTTTTCCTCCTAAGCAGTAAACTAGATCTACTCTAAGATACTGACCCTAAGAGCTTAATTATGGACATGTCCCAGAAATTTTGGCACTAGGCAGAATCACTTAAGAGTAAAAGAGAATCTGTACTATTCTGGTAAAGCAGACCTATTTTTTTTAAGGATAAAAAAATTTCCTTAGATGATTAAAAAAAAAAATTCCTGTAAACATATGTAAATTTACTTATGCAAAGTGCTAACTTACAGGTAGTAGAGAGTGTGGCTAAATTCTAGAGACAATCTAGCTCATCATTTAATTTTCTTTTTTGGAGAACAGCACAAATTAAATTTATTTCTACGGGTTCTCCAAATAAAAAAAACAAACCCATGCACTCCTGAAAAGAGCACTCTGAAAAAGGCAGTCACAACTCAAAACAGATGACTCTCGATAAGCTGGAAAGCAACTTTTAAAAAAGGCAGTCTGTAAATGAAGGAGTCAAAGATGCTTTTCAGGAAACTGACAATGCTTCCATGACCTCACTAAGGTGGAGATGATACAGCCTCAGGCTCAAGATCAGAAGCAACCAAACCTGTTTGTGTGAATGGCACCCAGTTATCGTAGGCAAACTGAATAAAAGTGCTTTCTGCAAAGTTGGGGATAGGGCACTGGACACGGACCCAACTCTGCCATCTTCTTTTAGTCACTACAAGACCAAAAGGAGATGAAACCAAGCAAATTGAAAGTGTAATTATTAAACTGGCACAATTTTTTCTTTCATGGATCTCTAGGGTATCTAAAAAATCTAGTAACTTTACACACCAACAAGGAGACGTAAGAAACATGAACGATCCAAGTACTTTTGAAACTATTTTTGAAACTCCAAACCTCAGCACGCATGAATTATATGAACTCAGTTTTGTTTTGTTTTTTTATTTAGAGCCTGTATCTTTGTTTTAAGACTGGTATAAACAAAAATAAAATACAAACAACTTGTTATTAACATAATAGCAGCAGTTATTAACTGCAAGAATACAGTACAAAGGAGTCATATTAAATGTTCTTGCAACGGAATTATCCCAGACATATCATGGTAATAAATTCTGGCAAGAAATGATGAATTCATTTCTTATTAAAAGTACTTCAAGGATTTCCAAGATCAATCAGTTGTGCTGCAAATAGAAGAGTAGTTTATTCAAAAGAGCCCTTACCTTTCTGTTCTTTCCTAAAAGATCTGCCACTTACAGGTACCTACTATTTTCAGATCTGTTGCTCAAGATGAAGTAAATTCACATCTTAGCCTATGTGTAGTATATGTAAACTCATTTCCCTTCCCAGAGGGATATCTAGTCTTGAAGCTAAACACATTCATCAGAGAAAATTTAAATTCAGAATCCTCATGAATCTTGGTTTTTACTTTTCTTCTACCTCAGTTTCATTTTCTTGTATTACTTGTTCTTCCTCCTCATCGCCAAAAGTCTGCTCCTGCATGGCAGCAAAGGAGAGCGATCTAGCAGCCACTTCTGCAGCCAGGCCAGCTGTGAAGGTAAAATCCGGTGATAGTTGTAGCCGCGCCAGCCTCTGCTTAATGGAGGGCTGGATGGAGTCTCTGGGAGCTGGATGGGGGGTGGCCAGGCCCCCTTCCTCTGCCTGCCGAGATTGCTCTTCACTCTCACAAGGGTGACACGCTCTTTCTTCAATGTCCTGGAGGAAGACTTGATTTGCAGAATTGTCTCTCCTTTGACCTTCTACAGGGGTCTCACACACACACTCAGTCCTACTACTGATTTCATTGTCAGCTGTGGAGAGTTTACTATTTTCCTCTTCAGTATCATTTTTACCAACTTTCCCCAAATCTGAATCCACTGATGGTTCTGAATTACTTATTGGTTCCACTGGGTCTACAGAAGACAAGGATTTCAACACAGCTTCAAAAGGAAAAAAAAAAAGAAAAAAAGAAAAATAATAACTAAGGACCCAGAAATGATTTGAACTTTAAACCTCCAGTAGTTTTTTTCTTATAAGGAATAATAAATAAGGAAAAGCTAAATAAAAGTTTCTAGTAAAATCAGTGTAAACTTATCAATCCAGAAAGTTCTGAGATATAATGCCTAAGAACTAAAAAGGAAATGAGGTCTTGATAAAGACTTAAAAACACCTCACCACATTCTCTTTTCCAAATATTACAGTAGTGGTCCTCAAAGTGTGGTCCACAAACTGACAGCATCATCCAGAAATTTGGAAGAAATATTTATTTCAGGACCCATCCCCGATCTACTGAGTTGGAAACTGGGAGTGGGAATCAGGTATGTTAGAATTCTAAGTCCTTCAATTGACTGATGTACTCTAAAAGTTTGAGACTCGTTAATTGAATAAGCAGCAGCATAAAGACTAAGCAGTTATTAATATAATAACTATTAAAGAGTAAGCAGCAGCATGACCAAGTGTCAGCTAAAGGTCTAAATTAATCCAGATCATAAGTGTATCTTAAACATACGTTCACAAGTTAAAATAGCATGGGAAAAATAGCACAATACACAATGCAACTTACTTGCCAGCTACCTAACAAGATGATGCCAATGGAAAAAAAAAAAAAAGCCTGTTTTGTACACATTTTATAATGCCATAGAAAAATATGAAATAAAATCTGCATTCAAGAACAACTACAATACAAAGCATAATAGGTAAATATAATATATACGCATACGGCAGAAGTTGTCCTTTCAAGGAAAATGCAGTTTTAGTTAGCCCCTCCTGACGTTAGTAGGCAGTGGGTTGCTTGCTAGGCAGCTCTCCTCCCGCATGAGCGGTAAGTACAATACAATGTGTTAGGAAGCATGGCGGAGGAACAAAAGTGCTTCTTGAAGATCTGGCGTTTACTTAAAAAACATTTTGTAAAATGTGTCCATTTCCAAGAAACAGATCCCTAAGCTGCCGTAACTCCGCTAGAGAAGCAGAAAAATATGGCCACAGCAGGTTCCAGTGTAGAATTTCCCTCTCTAATTCCATTCGGACTTTACCCCTGTAGGCAGAGATGAAAACAACTCTGGAAGATGTACTGAATTTTTCATGGGAAAAGCATTTTATGGTATCAGCAGCTTTTTACTTATTTTCACAAACTGACAACATTACTGCCCTTTCATATGTAAGCTATGAAAAGCACATACCTGAAAAAGATACCATTCTCTCATGATTATATCTTTACCCATACTGTTAAAAAGATGATTTTAAAGCTACACAAGGAAAATACTAAACAGTAAAAAGATACATTTATATACATTGCTATTTTCAGCATTTCTGTACATTTTTAGTATAAAAGTGTACTAACTCTTAAAGAACACAACATATATTAGGAGTTGACTGATATTCCTGATTATTGCCAATTACATAGGATGATATAATCTGTACAATGGATCCACTGAAAGTATGTTAAGCCACTAGTAATGTAGGACTTTTTGTCTGTTAACCTATATACTGAAAATATTCCAGTAAACAGTGCTTCAAATAACTATTTGTTCAAAGAATAGTTTACTGAATGAATACTAGGTGGGATAATAAAACCCTTACTGAAGAAGATTTTCATTTAATGATAAAGGCAAAAAGAAAATTGAACACAGAAAACAATAGTATCTAAAACATCACAGTCTTAATCTCTGACCTATGTAGGCACAATATATAAATGTGTAGGTTGCAGAAACTACTACTACTTTTGGGATGTTCTTAACCAGCTATATGCCTTGCTTCTTAAGACTGCCTTTCATTTCACTACAGTGACACTCTTGTGTGAGGGTCAGAAATATCGGGAGAGGTAGCAGGATTCTGGAAATCAGAATGGGATTGAGGAATGAGAGACTGGCAGGCCTGACAGCCTGGTGGAGGAGACAGAGTTCTTAGTAAAGAGAGCAGCAATGTGACTTATGGAAAAAAAAAGTAAGTTTGTGGAATCAAATCTAACTAGATAAAGATAACGAAAAGATGGCAACATTAGAAATGGGAAATATAATTGGTTACAATGGACATATGACAGAAAGACCCGAAACCAGGAAAAGGAGTTTAACACAATGAGAAAGGGCGAACCACTATAGGTTAAAACACAGCTACTATCAATGAGATGTTTGAGGAAAATCAAGAATAAGCTTTCAAGGATATAAGCTAGTTTAGAAGCTATCTAAGGATAGTTTAGCAGAATAAGGTACTGAAAATGGAAATCACCTCAGAGGCTATTATAATATACCAGCATACTCTAATAAGGACTTGGGCGATAAAGGGGGGGAGGGGCTCGTAAGAAGGAAGAGGGATACAGTCAAGAGCGTGTATTTGGACAAAGCAGACTGGTAGGGTTCCTAAAGAAGGAAAGCAAACATTGAAGAAGTAACACATATACTTCTAGTGAAAAAAGGAGAGAAGAAGGAAGTTAATTTTGAGGATCTAAATAGGTATTCTAAAATAAAAGGGAATTTCCATTCTATTTTCTCAGAAATCCACAATAATTAATTGCTCAACTAGGAATTAGCTGGTTTGACATTGCCTTCTTCCCTCTCCTGCCTCCTGTAAAGCTTAGCTACAGGAAAGAATGGGGAACATAAAACATGAAAGAATTTTACCAGTCACCCAACTGTGTCCAGCTCGAAGTATGGAGACAGTGTGCACAGAAGCAGCCCCTCCTTTCCTGGCTACTAAAGTACTCCAGCCAGTCAAACTACCTCAACGATGTAGCTAAGTGGGCTAGGTCTTAATTCGCTTTTTTCAACAGTGAGTTATTAATTTTGTTTGTCATAGACATATTTTATAATATCAATGTAAAAAGAACAGATTTTAGAATATTCAGTTCACTGAATTTAAAAATCCTGTGTAAAGAGTCTAGCAAGATGGCAACAGTTCCTATCTTGCCTCCTCTAAATAACAATGAACTTGCAGCAGATCAAAGCCAAAAACCCCTAAAAGCATAACAGACAACTATCATACCCATCAGCAGCAATGGTCTGGTGGAAAGGGACAGGTAAAAACAACATTTTATTTAAAATACTCCGAGTTATTCAACTCACAGCCATTCCAAGAAAATGAAATAAAAAAATAAAATAACCGATGAAAAAGTGGGATTTTGTATTTCTAATTTGATTATATATCTACTCAGAGATCTAACAAATTTTGTGTCATAGAGGTCTATTATTTCATGGTAAGATCCTACAATTAAAGCCATAAGAATTCTGCAGCTAAATTAAGTCTCATAGTTCGAGAAAAAAGAAACCCCTGCATTGAAAAAAATCTTTTACTCTCAAGTCAGCACTTACCATGATCACTAAATAAAAGCTGCTTCCACTTCTGCCTTTCTGCCTCAGAGGCTTTAAATCCCAGCACCGATTTTAATTCTTGGAGTACTCGCTTAGATTCTTCCTGCTCCCGCTTCTGTCTGTCCCTGTCTTCTTGTGACAAGTAATAAAAGTCATCCCTTCTGAAATCATCATCCACATCGAAATCATCTACGTAAGCCTCTAATTCCTGAAAATGAGTAAAAGAAAAAGCACTTTACTTCAAGCAGACAATTTTCTAAAGGTGTTCATTTAATGTACCACCTACCCATCTCTGAGATTAAATAATGAGGCTTCTTACACAGACTTTAAGGTACAGCTGGGGAAACAAAGCAAATATCTACCTAAAGATAAGACAAAAATCTTTAAATATCAGAACAGTTAGTACAAAAAGCACATAGACAGGAGCTAAACATTGAAGCAAACTGTCTGGCTACTTTTCTACCAGGAAACCATACTAAGGTCTCATGAAAATCAGAGTCCCTCGTTCTGTTAACAGCAATTATAAGATGACCAGCACTGGTGGTTCAGCAAGGTGCTGGATTATGTTCGTCTTCCTGTGCCAGGAACCTCCTGCTCCTGGACTTGGGGCACACTCGTCTGAGCCTCTCTGTATCCTTGCTTAGCGAGGCTCTTTACTGACACGGGCCAGACAATTAGAGCCTCTGACCCAGATGGACACGCATCAGGTTGGATCCAGAGTTTGTTAGAAAGGAAGTAGGAACCTTCGGATATATATTGCGGCAAGGCCGATGGTCCATCAAGTGTCCAGAGCAGAAGCCCTGACATCAGGCAATGCTGACTGCAGCACGGATGAGCCGGTGACAGTGTCTGTGCCCAGTGACGCAGTGATGCTGTCTCCATTGGAGCAGTTCTTTTGAGTAGTTCTGGCTGTTGACCTGAAGCTGGTTCAAGCCTGGGTACCTGGCCCTCTGAAATACTGTTCGTTATCTAATATTTTTGATTTCTTGTTAAACTAAGTAGTGTAGACCTGCATTTGCAATTAGAAATACTAGATAGACAACATAACCTAAGGAAAAGCAGTTTTCCTTAGGCTGCGCCAAAGAAATCTTTGTCAATATCTAGTGGAATCATTAAAAAATCATTTTTCAAACTGAGGTATAACATACATGGAGTCACAAATCTTAGGTGCACAAGCTTTTTAAATGTGTTTACATACTGGTGACCACTACTCAGATCATGTATCTCCAGCACCCGACAATGTACCTTTACCAATGCATTAATTTTTAATGTGTTCACTTTTAAAAGTATATAAAAAAACATAATTAGATGTAAAAAACAAGGAAATCCGATGGTGGATTCAACAGATTCAAGTTCAAGGTGCTAAGAACTAATGATTTCGTATAAATTCAAGACGTTACATATTGTAGTTTTGAAGCCTAAAAACATTAAGTCAACAACTCATTCAGCAACTATCCATGCCACTTACAGAGAAAGGTAGTTAAGTTTTATGTGTGAAACTGTTTTTAGGGGGGAAGAAACCAATTTCACTCTACCTGTTCCTCAGGGATTGGGTCTTTGTCTGCAATGTGGAGAGTGGGCTGCATCAAAGGGACCATCGTGCAGCGGGGGTTTTCACATGCTACTTCAGCCTTGCCTTCAAATAAACAGGTCACAGAAATAATTGGAAAATAATCCCGGTACTAATATTTTGCCAATCTAATTGTCCAAGTTGCTTTGATTCTTTCAACTTATAAAAAAAAAAAAACTATGACTATTAAAATTAGTAGCAACAACATCAGTAGATTTAAAATTTAAGTTAAAAATCTTGGAGGTGGCCGGGCATGGTGGCGCATGCCTGTAGGTGGCAGCCTAGGAAGCCACGGCCGGAGCCAGGGTTCATGGTTTGAGTCCCACTGGGGCACGTGGTGAGCCCTAGTCCCCCCAAAAAATAGCTGGGCGTGGTGGCACGCACCTGTACTCCCAGCTACCTGGGAAGCTGAGGCTGGGGATTGCCTGAGTTTGTGGTACCCCGGGCAACGTGAACCTGGGGTATTAAAAAATAAAATCTTGGAGGCAAAGATCTGATTTTCTCTTCCTTCTTTGCCTTTCCATACTATCTGGCACACGGTAGATACTCTGAAATAACTAATGAACAGATCAACTTGTTTTTAACATTTCAAGTTAGACCACTGCTACTCTTCACACAAAAAACCCCAAAAAAACAGGGAGGGAGGAGGGAGAAATTAGGGGAGGGAGGAGCACAAGAAGAGCAAGATAAAAAAAAAAAAAAAAAAAAAAAAAAAAAAAAAAAAAAAAAAAAAAAAAAAAAAAAAAAAAAAGAGCAAGATGAAGGTTCATGGGTGATAAGGTGGAGGGAGAACCCCAGGGAATACAATGATGTAATATACATATACTATATATAAATATACATAAATATGTAAAAAAAGCAATTCCAACTTCTAGAATATATATCAGAATGAGACCATTTCAGCTGTAAATCCTATCCCCTCTAAACATTCAGTGGTAAGCAAGCACAGGAAATACTTCAGCAAATAGTCTAAAAAAAATCCTCAATTAAAAAAAAACTAAGCTAAATATCCATCTTGCACTACTTTTACTCTTAGAAAATAGAACTGAGAGTGGCTTTCACAAGTAAATAGCTTAAAAAGCTCATCCAGGCTGGCTTAACATTGATTATTTAGCCTTGGTGCTGGTAACCAGTCACAAGGTTATTTAAGTCTCATATCTAGCCATCAACCTTTTGCCATTATCTCTACCTAACAAGAGATCTGGAGAGAAAACTAGTAGGATTAGTACAATAACCTCTTAAGCTATCAGGTTATAAAAATAATTAAAATAGCATAATTAATACAACTTCTATGCATAAATCCGAAAACTTTATAATAGAAGTTCAAGGGATAAATATGGTGATACTATTGGTTTCTACTATAATTTTAGAGACTAGATGCGGAGCATTCACAGTGAAATTTAGTGATGTAAAAAAAAGTATAAAACCTGGGTCAATTGAGGTAGTTTAGTGGAAAACCTTTTACTTAGCAATACAAGGCAGTCTTAATATTAAATAATGACATTTAATACATTTGAGAATCTTAAATATGCAATAGTACCTATTGTATCATTTGCACATTATTTTTATATGATTGAAGTAATAAGTATTTTGTGTTTAAAGTAAAACTCAGTTTCTAGTCCCTGAACATCAAAGTTATTTTACCCTAACTGTAAAAAAAATTCTGGAAGATCTAATAATAGAATAATACTAAAAATCCCTGCTCTTCCATTTAGGTTTTTTAAAAAGGAGATTTATGATTCACTGAACTTTTAAATCATCGCAATTTTTAAATTACAAAATAAGGTCCAAGACTATATTGTGTCAATTTGTAAATATAAGTTCAACATGTCTTTTTTTTTTTTTTTTTTTTTCAGTAAACTAAGAAATTTTGTGAAGTTGGGTTCTCTGGAGATATAGAAACCCATCTAATAAAACCCTACATAACAAAATTCCTCTGAATGTATAAAACTATATGATAAATGTCAGGGAAATTTTTCATTATGTACCTTTTTTATCTGCATTTCTCCGCAGCAGTTTGTCCACCTGAGAAATGGCCTCTTCCCAGCAACTATTGCTTGCTTGAACATGGGGCTGAATCAACTTTAACTTCTGTTCTAGGATTTGGTAAGATTCTGACACTAGATCTTGTGTTTCTTTCGTACAAACAAGCTTTTCAAGTTCATCTTCAAGAATGATTACCCTGTGCAATAAAGAAAAACAGAAATAGATTTCTAAGTATAAAATGGAAAATTTACTACTCACAAGGCCTATTTAAGAACTAGGCTGCAAGATGAAATTGAGTTCTAAGGATAAGAGGTGGTGATGGCTTCATAGCAGTGTTTATGTTGTTACTACCACTGAACTGCACACTTGAAAATGGTGAAATGTTAAACTGTATGTGTGTATTCATTATTCAAAAAAGGCTTGTAAGGAGTATCATATATTTATTCAACAAGTATTTCTTGATTACACAGTAGGCCTTTTATGAACTGAAAGGATAAATTCAATTCACCTCATTCTAAAAGAAACATATAAACAAATACAGCATCACAAAGAAACAAAACCCAAATGCAGTATCACAGAAAGTGATACTAACATTTATTTCCATTTTACATAACTAACATTTATTTCCATTTTAATGATGAGGAATTCGGTGTAGAGAACTAAAGAAATGTGCCCAGTTACACAGCTGGAGAACTGTAAAGCTGGGTTGAATCCAGGCACAATAGTATTGTAGCAGAGAGAAACACAGATAATGTAATGAGAATTCAGAAGACGTCAGTCATTATCAGCTATGGAGACAGTAGACAACCAAGGAAGAGGTGGTTGAGGTAGTATTGAAAAAATGGGCAAAATCTGAAGAATATAAAGGGAAGCTCAACTCCAGATGGAACAGGGAAAAAGTCTCAGTGTAGTTTGGCAGGATTGAAGGACAGGAGTGAGGACTTTAGAAAAGCAGATGGTCGTCCGGGCACTGCAAATCCTTCTTAGAAAATGTTTCCTACAGTCTTTAGTCTGAACTGCTCTACGCTGAAACCAGTGAAGATTTTCAGATTAGCGAGAAAGCCAATCTATGCCTAATCTGGATTAACACTGACCAGTAACACTAATCTGGTCACAAGCACCCTGGAGCCAGAGGGGAAAGTTAAGGGTTGATGCTGAGTGCGGGCAGGTGGACAGAAAAGGCCACACACCAGAGGGAGTAAAACACAAAAATGGTTCTGAAATGTGAGATCTGAAACAATTTTTTAGCTAATACTTCACTAAGCTGTGTTAGCAACGCTGCAGTGCAAGTAAGAGAGCTTTAGAATGCACACTCCCTATGATAGGGTGTGTTACTTCCCCCTTTTTATTGTTTTCTGTTTAAGATTGTAGATTTTAAGGACAGATGCTAAAATGTGAGAATGACCTTAGTTGGAATTTTTTTTTAGGGAGAGGCAGAGGGAGAAAGTGAAATGGTTCAGGTGAAATAGGTTTTTTGGAAGGTGGGAAATGAGGATATATAAAGGGTGTGAAAATAAAGAGAGGGACTTAGATGCGAATTTTGATTTAGAGGCAATATGGAGATTGGATAGAGAGAGATTTAATGGAGGAGAGATGGGAATTGGCTATCTTGTAAAGAAAGATGTGAGCCATGTGGTCATGGCCAGGCCTGGCAGCATGTGTGTTAAATGCAGTTGAGGAGTTTGCAAATTTAAACTCCGTGTTGGAGTTTGTTTTGTTGAGTTTAACTTGGGTTTGTGAGAGGCTGTGCAGGACAGGCTTGAAAAGAAAGTGAACTTGGCTGGGTGTGGTACCTAGAAGGCGCCACGGAGCAGCTCGTGTGTATTTTTTCGTTCCCCCTGCACACAGGCATTTTTAAAAGCGCGAATACACCCGGCACACAGAAGGCGCAAGCTCTACGCCAAGCGCAGCGCCTCTCCTCACTCCCACACCCCCCGCAGGGTGGCACGCTCTCTTTTGAGCCACCTTCCCTCGGCCTCATCACCCCAAAACGCCCTGCTTAGTTCTGATTCCACCGCTAAACACCGACGGTTCAGAAACCGGCTTTGTCTCCCACAACATTCCCACTGAAATCTTGATCTCCTCTGACGATGAACCAACCTTTGCCACCCACTCCGGTGGAGACGGCCTCATCTCCCTGTGCAGACAGAGGCAAGTTCGTATTCACCTGCCTTCTGAAACGCCCGACGCAGACCCCTGGGAGAGCCCACCCCCTAAGTCTCTTCATCTCTGCCTACACCTTCACCTTTCTGTTGCCAACCTCCAAGCCAGGACGGCGGGGTCAGCTTCCCAGCGAGTCACCACCGCCTGCTGCTCAGAGCCGAGCAGCGACAATCAGCTCCCAAGTGCTCCCGGCCCCTGGGACGCGGGACGTCCTCGAAAGAAGGGGCGTCCTAGCCTGTGGAGGAAGCATCGCATCAGGGCAGGAGCGAAGACCCCCCTGTGAAGCACGAAAAGGAGCGGAAAGGAAGCGAACCCGGCAGAGTGTGGCCACTTCCACAGCGCTTCTTTCGTCAGGCTTGCTGGGAGCATCCTTCAGGCACACGCTCCACTGACCGGGGGAGAACCTGGCCGAACGCGGCACAAGTCCGGGGTCCGTGACCAGAGTCTGACGATCGACTGAACAGCTTCTGCCGAGGTGCAGGCAAGAGGCGGACGCTGACAGGAGGGCGCCAGTTCATTAGTTCTAAGGACCCCACCCTGGGGGCGCCTTCCTACAGAGGCAAACAGAACTAACCGCCTCTCCCGACACCCAGTCTGCGCATGGCTGCAGCGGAAGGAGGCTGCAGCAACCAGGCCCCACAGCACCTGTCGGGCGCGGGCACTACCGCACCCTCTCCAGGGCCCACGGTACTTGGCGAGAGGAGAGCGGGCGTGTGAGTTAAGAATTCGTGTGTGAAGGCCGGGCACGGTGGCTTGTGCCTGTAAGCTTCAGCCTATGAAGCGGCCGGGACTAGGGATCGCGGTTCGAGTCCCGCCTGGGGCTCATAGTGAGACCTACTTCCAAAAAATAGCTGGGCGTGGTGGCGCACGCCTGTCATCCCAGCTACCTGGGAGGCTGAGGCTGGGGATCGCTTGAGTCTGTGGTACCCCGGGCAACGAGAGCCTGCAGTTCCACAGGCAAAAATAGCGAGACCTAGTCTCAAAAAAAAAAAAAAAAAATAATAATAATAATAATAAAAAAATAAAATAAGAATTCGTGTGTGAGATGGAAAGTCATGCAAGAGCCTCTGGCTCGGAGGGAAGAGAGTAGCTGGGTATTTCCTTCTCGGGCTCTCAACTTACTCATTCAGTAGTGCTTTCAGATGCAGCTGCAGACTGCGCACGGCTGTGTGAACATTACTCAGTTCTCTGGACTTCTGCTGAGTTTTGGATAAACGCTGGGGTACTGACCGGTGCTGGGTTTCGAAGTACCGGTAGAACTCATAGCTGCGCTTAAGCTCCTCCAAGCAGGCAGAATGAGCATGAGGTAGACCTCGAGTCACATCAGATAAAATGCGATGAGGCAAAAGTGCTGCGGTCAGTAAGGGCTCAGGAGGGGCATTCGCTGTAGAGAGCAACAGGGCTAACCGCCTGAAGAACTCTGAACTCTGTGCCACCCAGAGCTGGAACAGAACCTTTAAAAAAAAGGGGGTGGGGGGGTGGAAACACTAAGCCAATGTGGTCAACATTTAAAACAAACTACAAATTTGTTTGGTTTACATCTTCCACTGTATTCTACATAATGGATACATCACTGGATTGAATGAACTCTTAAAATTAAACCAAGACTATTAATCAAATTATGTAGTTAGGGGACATGGGAAACACTGAGCCCAGAATAGTAGGTTAACACCAGTGAGTAACTGAGTGCAGTTCTACCCCAGAAGGGAAGTGCTGAGAGAGACACAGCTACCAGTGGAGGATGTTCCTTGGTGACTGATTACAAATCTTTTAACACAGGACAAAGACAGCATGAAAGGCAGGCCTGAGTAAGTTCAAATACATGGATTGCTGATAGAGAACATGATTCCATTATTTCGGTTAAGGAAGTTAACATAAAAATCAGCCCCTGCATGGTCATACCAGGAATGTCTGGAATGAGAAACTGCAAAGCCTATGAATTGCCCTAAATTCAGGCAATGAAGGATTTCTCCAGATATAGTCCTGTTGAAGAGAAAGAAAATATTCCCCAAATAGACCACAGGGAACAAATTAGTCTCAACTCAAGAGAGGTAGCAGACAACAAAAAACAATAGAACCGCTTTGGTTACTTTAGATTCAGATTTTTACAGTTGTGAAAGTGGACAGTCTCTAAAATTTTATTGTTTATAAATGAATTAAATGAATTATGAAAGAATGAAAATACTGAATTAAAATAATTTAATGTGAACCTGGTTTACCTTTTAGTTTAGTTTTTTTTTTTTCAATGAGCAAGGCCAAAATTCCAAATTGCTGAAGACACACTATCTCGGAATTTCCAAACACACACAAATTTAGCTAGCAAGTCTTATTTTCTTTATAGCTATGTTCATTCAGCAAATATTTCTTAAATACCTCTGGTGTGGCAGGGATTATTTCAGGCACTAATAACACAGCAGTGAAACAAAGTGAAAAAGACCCTTGTCATGATGATGCTTATATCCTAGCAGCAGGGAATGGATAAGTGAAGGAGAGTTTCTGCCTTATGAACAGGGGGAAAGATACAGCAGAGAAAAGAGCCTATGTATGTGAAAACAGGGAGAGGAAGGAAGAAGTTGCATCAGCTGCAATTTAAAATATAAGCTATCATTTATGAATCACATATTCTGTCCCAGATACTGCACCAGCAAAAAGCTAATCCTTTGGAATTAAGCATAATGATTTTCCACTTTCACAAAAGCAGAAAACTATGATTAGTTCAAGGTCTCATCAGCAGTCAGGTGATGGAACTAGTCAGGTGGTGGACCTGGAAAGTCTGATGCCTGTGGGTCTACCTTTTTCTTTGCTTCCTAAAACACAATTCAAGATGTAACAGGGATTTTAAAACAATGTATCAGAAGCATAAAAAACAGGGAGATCACTGAGATATCAATGAAAAAACAAAAATACTTTTAAAAGAAAATTAAGAAATATGGTGATCCTGACTTTTAAATCCTTTTTTTTTTTGAGACTAGGTCTTGCTATTTTTGCCCATGGAACCACAGGCTCACGTTGCCCAGAGTACCACAGACTCAAGCCATCCCCAGTCTCAGCTTCCCAGGTAGCTGGGATTACAAGTGCGCACCACCACACCCAGCTATTTTTTTTGGGACTAGGTCTCACTGTGTTGCCCCGAGTGGGACTCGAACCGCGATGCCTAGCCCCGGCTGTTTCATAGGCTGAAGCTTACAGGCACGAGTCACCGTGCCCGGCTCTAAATCCTTTTAAAAGAATAACAGCCATTATATTTTTTGGGTACCCTTTATACGACAAAACCCCATTCTAGGCACTTTGTCTTCTCACTTAATCTAACAAGGGCTGATGCGGGGCATGGTGGCTCATGCCTGCAGGTGGCAGTCTAGGAAGCCATGGCTAGGGCCAGGGATCATGGTTCGAGTGCTGTCGCGATACCTAGTCCCCCAAAAAATAGCTGGGTGTGGTGGCATGTGCCTGTAATTCCAGCTACCTGGGAAGCTGGGGCTGGGGATTACTTGAGTCTGTGGTACCCTGGGTAATGTGAGCCTGTGGTTCCACAGCAAAAATAGCGAGATCTAGTCTCAAAAACAAACAGAAAAAAAAAGAAGGGCTGATATGTTAACCCCCTTTTTATAAGTACGTTTTACAAGTTCAAAGAATAACTTATTCACTGTCAAATGGCAGTCATTGTCAAGGATAAAATAAAAGCCCAAGTCTGTTCAATTCTAAAGTCCCTGCATTTTCTTTATTAAAAATCTCTCAAATTGTCCTTTGGGAAAACTTGACATTATAGAGTAAACTTGAACATGGTATTGAATCTGGAAGAAAATTAAATTACCTATAGTGCTACCACCCGTAAGGGAAGGAGTTAGTATCTTGTTACAGATGGTTCCTGATTTAAGATGGTTTAACCCACAATGTTTAGGATGTGCGAAAGCAATAAGCATTCAGTAGAATCCACACTTTGAAACTGCATCTTTATCCAGTTAACGATGTGTAGATATGATGTCCTTTTGTGATGCTGGCAGTTCGCCCACATGATAATGAGGGTAAACAATACTCTACAGACTGTTTTTCACTTTCAATATAGTATTCAATATACTATATGAGATATGCAACACTTCACTATAAAATAGGCTTTGTGTTAAATCATTTTGCCCAACTACAGGCTAAGTGTGTTCTGAGCATGCTTAAAGTGGGCTAGACTAAGCTCTATGTTCTGTAGGTCAGATGTACATATACAGTTCCAATTTAGATTTTTGACTTATGATCGGTTTATCCTGTTGATAACCTATTAATTCAAATAAGACAGATATTTCCTTTAAAAAAAAATCACTGTGTGTCAGATATTTATATCAGAAGATAACGTATTGAATTGTTTCACTGGTTTTAACATTTTTCCAAGTGTTTACAAAATCTTCATAACAAGATGTAGCTATTGCACAGTGGTTCAGTATGTAGAGCTACTATAATTCACCAACTGTCTCCCGACTGTTACGCATTTAGGCTGTATTCCATTCTATTACAAATAAAGCTTTACTATATTGGGAATAATTTCCTTGAGAAAGAGTTGCAGAAGTGAAATTACTGATTCAAATCATATATAACTCTTTAGGCTTCTTATGTGTCAAATTACATGAAACAAATTTAAGAAACTAAGACAACTATTACAACAGAGATGGTAGCTGATAGGACTAGGATGGTGGAAGGAGATATGGGAAAAAGTGGATGGATTTAAAATACACTTCAGAGACAGAATCAGCACAAAAATCTGCTAATAGACTGGATGTGGGAGCTAAAGAGAATGGTGTTCAGGTTTCTAGTATAATAAGCTGTGTAATGCCATTTATTTAGATGTATTAGAATGAGGGTAAAAATAAGGGCAAGTTTCAAATAACAGGGCAGAAAAATCCCCAGAAGAATTTTAACATTTACAAGTATCTGAAAGTTTAAAAAGATATTTTTTATATAATCTCACAGCAAAAAGACTCTTCATAGATACACTGTCAACAGTATTTGTGTTGATTTTCATAGTTATTACATGATGTTTCAAAGACTAGAAAGAGTGGGCCGGGCATGATGGTGCATGCCTGTAAGCGGAATCCTAGGAAGCTGCGGTCAGGGCCAGGGATTGCAGTTCGAGTCCCGCCAGGGGGCATGTAGCGAGACCTAGTTCTAAAAAAAAATAGCTGGGTGTGGTGGTACGCCCCTTTAATCCCAGCTACCTGGGAAGCTGAGGCTGGAGATTGCTTGAGTCTGTGGTACCCTGGGCAACGTGAGCCTGCAGTTTCACGGGCAAAAATAGTGAGACCTAATCACAAAATAATCAAAGACTAGAAACATATGTCCATGTGGAGTTTGTGAAAAAAATTTTCAAGCATTTTAACTAACTTTTTAGAAATACTACTGGAATCCTTACAAAACACTGGTTTTGTAAGTTGCTTTAATTTAGTTTTCCCCATGTTGTTTTTCTAACTCCAAAGCAGTTCTTCAAAAAGATAAACCATAAATCAGTGCCAGTCTCTTATCACTGAACTTTTGTTTCCAATATCCAATGCTGTAGTATGTTAAGAACATACTTTGAGTCTATCTTTGATTATTTCCCGAGGTAGACCTGGAATCTTAAAATGGCTGGAGGAAAGAGTTCCCACTTTGTGAAGACTGGCATTCATTGCTACAATGAAGTCATTTATACTCTTACCACCTGGGTGAGGTCTTTCTGAATTTAGATAACAAAGATGATGAACTTGGGGGGTATGATTGACAAAATGTTTCCTTATTTTTATTGGCATTTCTTTTATTACTAGCAGACAGATATTTCAAACATAGTTATTGATCATATCTACTTATTCTTTTCACTGTGTACTGATAATTTAAACATCTACTTTATCTTTTGTAGGTTTCACATACCTCAGTGGTCTTTATATTGAAAAAATTAAAGTTTTCTGTTATAAATCATTACTTTTTTTCAGAGCTTGCTTCATGTAGTCTTTGAATTTTAGAAGTCAGATTTTTATTTTATGTGGTCAAATATATTCTTTTATATGACTTAATATATGAAAACAAATCTTATGTTAAACAAGAATTTGGGAGATTTTTCTAAAAAAAGATGTGGCCCTTAAGTTCTTTACATATTTGCTGAAACAAATCGCTTATAAGTAAAACCACTAGTACTGGTTTTCTCTTAAACTAACTTCACTTGTCTCCAAACTCAAAGGCAAGAAAAAACTTATAAAATGTTAAGTATTTTGGTATCAAAATATGAGGATATCTTCACTCAGTCTTTATGATATGCTTCCCTTTTCCAGGCAGCTGCAAGCATCACTAAGGCTACGACAGGAGAGGTATCTGCACCAAGTCACACAAGTGAACGGGAGGACCATCCATCTTTAGGAAAGCGCATCTCTTTCCCAGCCCTTCCCTTCACAAATGGGTTACCTTCAATGCAGGCAGGCTGAAGCCATCTGTAAGGTGATGTGCCTCTTCTTCTGAAATCTGTTCATCACTAAGTCCAAGGCCCAGCTCTTTAAAAGGCACCACACAGATGTAGTTGGTTACATTGTCACTCTCAGAGTTCAGGGGGTAGGTTAAATTCGGTTAAGGCCATTAACAAAGTTTTTTCATTAAAACTGTCCAAAAATAACCTTTACTAATCTTTATTCAGTACTGTGACTGGAGATTTAAATCAATTTCTCAAAAGAGAAACTTATCTTAAAATTGAACATAAAGAAGTTATGAAGTCGTCCAATTTGTCATTTTTAATTGATGAGTAATATTCCATCATGTATATATACCACAATTTTTTTTATCCAGTCCTCTGTTTTGGGGCATTTAGGTTCATGGATGCATTTAGAAGAAATCATATTAGCAGAAACAAGCCACAAAGAAAAAGGCAGAAACCAAATGGTCTCACTAATGTAAGGGATATAGGGAAAAAAAAAAAAAATAAAATAAAAGCCTTGAGGAAAGTCAAAACAAGCTAAGCAACAAAATGAAATGCACAACTATGAACAGGAGGGAAAAGGGGGAAGGGAGGAGAGGGGGGGCAATCCCTTGAGATTACAAAGTTGTGAAATTTATATATATAAAAATAAATAAATAAATAAATAAATAAATAAATAAAAAAGAAAACAAGGGAAAAAAATTGAACATAAAAACATAACATCTTCCATATATTACAGGCTATTTATGGGAAAAATTATATCAAAAGGATCAAAAGATCTACTCTTCACAAGAGCTAAAGTACAAATGCAGTTATTTTTTACATCTTGCTTTTGAAATGGTACTGTGCGGTCACTGTAGCAAGGTTCAGGTCCTCACCATGCTACAGTAATATTTTTACTCCTTCAGCTGACTGCTGGCTGAAACATACAGACACAGACCCACTACATCTGTCATCCAGTGGGTTGATATAGGCTGCTGACCTGCTTCTGTTTTCTTCTTCCTCATGAGCAACAAGGGCATCAATTTTAATGTGTGATGTTTTTTCCCTCTTGCTTAACAGTTTTTGTAAAGAATTATATCCATAAAGTTCTTCATACTGAACTATTTTTACATTTCCAGCATATTCCTGTTTGGCCATATTATAATCATCTTTTGATATAGTGCTAGGGTAAACCTGTATTTTAAAAGTTTGTATTTCCACTTGTGAGACCAGTGTATAGTTTTAATTTCTTGTAATATAGCATGTTCTGGATGATATATTAGAAAGATGAAATTATCTTTCTAAATAAAATGATAGCATAAAGCTTTCTAACATTTCCTATAGGCTGAAGTAACTTTTTTTTTAAAGAGACTAGGTCTTGCTATAATGCCTGGGGTAGTTTCGAACCCATGGACTCAATCACTGCCTGGCTTCAGCCTCCCAGCGCTGGGACATTTTTTAAACTATAAGCCACCTGGACTTGGTAGTTAATCTTTAAAAATAAATTTACTTTTGTATCAGTGATATATTCACAGGGTTCAAAATTCATAAAAGGTTAAGAAGACAGTAAAAAGTGCTTCCTGTCCCTATCTCTCAGCTACCTAGCTCTCCTACACAAAGGCAAAGGCAATCACTATTACCAGTATTATATCACTACAGGAACTTCATGTATACATACATACAAGCAAATCCAATATATAGATGCGTCTGTGGGAATATGTATATATGTATGCATACACAATTTATTCCCTCATACACATATACGCAATTCCTTTTACACACAAATGAAAGGGTAATATAAATATTGTTCTATGTACTTTGCCTTTGTTACTTTTTACTTACAGATATAATTTGGAGATATTCCATGGTAGGCCATTAATTTAGAGATTGCGCTATGGCAGGGCATTAAGAGCTTTATCATCTTATAACTACATGTGTTCATTCTTTTGTTTATACAATCAGGTATTTTCTTTTAGAAATGTGATTTTTTTTTTACTACATTTCTAACCTCTGCCAGAGTTTGAATTCTTCTGAGTCCAGTTCTAGAAGGTTCTGTTTTGATAAGATGCATTTCTTTCTATATTTTTAAATTACTACCACAGGGGAGCAGATACTATTCCCTTATAGTTTAATTTATTCTGTATTACTTGTTTAAGTGATACAGCTGAAATTTTAATCTAGCCTATCTATAGAACCTGTTTTTTGAAAGGGAGAAGGATTTCCTGCTGCCAGCTTATTTCCATGCCATAATGCAGGTACACCATGTTCAGAAATTTAAAAAAAAAAAATGTTAACCCAGGAAAGCCAAGTTCTTTATATTTTCCCTTCAGGCAAGCAAAGAAGGGGCTGCAGGATTTTCCTTCTTGAATGAGCCACATGAAAGCAGAGCTTCCTTCCTGTCACTTATTGTCGTTCCCCATGGGATGTATTTCCAGTGTTAAAATAGAGGTGATGATGGAATTAGCTTCAAAACAAGCAGTCTGAGTTTACAGTCAGCTTTCACGAGATGCTACCATCTCTCTCTCTAGAACCCGGGAAATACTGCCGATTCTCATACAGAGACAGAGAAGGATATTTTTTCAGCATATAGAGGGTAGCTAGCCTTGCTGCTTGGAAGTTGGCTCTGACAGTCCTGTAGACAGCTTTCCGAAGGCCGATGAGGTGCTGGCTGGGGTGCTGTCCAGCTTTATTAAATGGGCAAGCGGCACTGACCCTGTCAAGCAAACTTGAAAAGTAAAATGTGATACAACTGTACAGGTGTCCTAAAGGTTTGTGCCCTAAATCCACAATTATATTACACTTAGAAAAAAGATTCTTTCTCACGACTTTTTTTACAATGATTTTAAAGATCCCAACTCAGGTCTTATAAGCCGCTGTTTTTGACACCTATATTGACCCCAGGAAAAAGACATATGAAAAATTCAAATCTCAAAGAGTAAAAAGTTCTTCTGATGTGGGGAAATAATAAATTTGAATTGAAATATAGTAGAAATGTAGGACTGCTTAGAGACGAAATTGCATCATTTTTAGATAGACCTGCTAAATAAACTAAAAACACTGTTAAATATACTGAAGTGTTACTACTTTATATTCAGGTTTCATTTCTATTGCTACAATAAGTATGAAAGTCTTCATCATAAGCACTTTCACGTTCTAAATATGCATTTGTGGATGTTTATTTACATTTTTGCCACTTGTACAGAACAATCAAAAATTGTATAGAAACACATTCTGTACCTTTACAAAAGTAGGGTAAAATGACTTATCCACCTGCTGCCACTGGCACTTACCTACTCAAAATGAAGTAGGGGATGCAGAATGAAAACAGGACTAGTGGTCAACAGGGGAATGCAAGTAGAAAGGCAAAGTAAGGGTTACTATGTAGTAGCATGGCTGCTCACAAGAGGAAGCACATTTCATAACTGAACAGTGAGTGCCTACTCTGAACAATGACATGTACTGTAATATGGCTTTATAAATGAAACCATGAGTGATCACATATTACACTGTTACGGGATAGTAGGGTTTTTGTTTTTTTTTAACCTAACCTCTCCCAGTATTGTAATTGTAATTTATACATTTCTTATACTATAACCACAAATTTGTAAGGCAGGACACTTAACTCAAAACTTTGTGTAAACATTAAAGCAATCTAAAACATATTCAGGCATTAAAAAAAAAATAAAAAGAAGACAATGACTGATAGGCTTATTTAACAATAAGGAAATAAGATAAAGAAGGGTTACTTTCTAGAGAGGAGAGACTGAGACAGATAAAATAGCACTCATATTTTCAATATATGGTACTATTGTTTGTGCTCTATTTACTAGACCTGTTTCAAAAACAAAACATTTCTAAACTATTTCTAAAAGTGTATTCTGAAAATTTTCAAAAAATTAGAATCTTAAAGTATTTTAGTTTAAAAACTAAAATCTGAAAAGTTTTAATATTTCTCATTATTAAAAAATAATTAGACAAAGATAAGTGAAACACAAGTTTTTTCTGCCTCTCTGCAGAGGTAAATCATGTCTGACAAGCTCATTTTAGCTTTTCATGACAATCTTATAAATATGAATAAAAGTTGGGCAATGACAAATGACACAGAATTCTCTTTACATGCCTAAGCAGTGATTGGACAAATAGTATAGTCACTTCAATAGTTTTCTTATTACATGCTGTACAAATCAAGACTGAAAAGAATTCCTATGTGATGGCTAACTTTTAAAATTTGACACTTAATATTTGCTATATTAGGAATGAACTTCAATGACAATGTAAAGACAAAAATTAATACTAAGAATGTTACATTTTGAATTGAAGAGAAAAAGTAGCCATAAAACCTCTATGCCTGGAGATTATTTAAACAAAAGTCAAGAACACAAAAGAGTAGGGAATGAAATGACTACCAGAGATTTTTCACTTCCTATTTTATGATTTTCTAGCTAAAGTTTTCATGCCAATACTATTTAAGTTAATTAAATAATTAGTCTAGAGCAGAACAGAGGGAAGTATGCTATGACTTCCAAGGGTTCTTTACTCTCCTTTTAAGGGTTTTCCACCTACTATTAATTAAAAGCAACAATTTTTCTTCACTAGATACTTTCTTTCAGCTAGAGATTACAAGAGTTATGTGATAAGATAAATTATTCAAATTCCATAGTATAGCTATCATCTGCCAGTGCTTGCAGGCAGCCAAGTATATAGGAAACAAACTTTAGAGTCAAATGCAACAGATTTGAACCTTTGTTGTATTAGTTGTATGCAAAATTACCTACCATATGGAACATAGCTGGTGCTAATAAATTAAGTTTTCCCTTTAATGGTAGAACAAATAGTTTGTATACACTGTAGCTCAATATAGTCAATACACTGCCGATTTTTTAATTCTCATGGTGATGTGAAATATCACTGTTTGTACGGTACTCTTACAGTATCCGTGCCATAATATCTGCAAATGTTTACCTAAAAAACAGTATTAATACATGGCAAGATTGTTCAATGAATCATGTTAGATTCACCTGTGATTTAAACAGGAGAGTATCTGACAGGAAATAAAAGGAACAAACACTGATTTGGTAGCTACTGCATGTTAGGTTCAATGTTAGGCACTATCTGTTACCTCATAATCACATTGTAAACAGAAATAATCAAGCTTCTCAAGCATTCTGGTTTCTCAAAATAGGCAGAAACATAGCACACATTAAATCTAGCATACAATTTTTCCATACCTTCACCTAGCAGTTAATATTCATAAAGTGCTAAAGAGGAATCTTTTCCTTTAAGTGCAATATAGAAATATAAACATTCTAATTTAACTATATAGTAAAAGAGAATTATTTAAAAAATGAATGAAAAGTGAACTCACAGTGTAAATCCTCTAGAAATCACTTCAGTTTCTTGAATGAGACGTAAAGCTTTTCTCACCAGGTTAGTAAAAGCTCGGCTATTTGCTGCTGTATCCTCTAAGTGAGCGTTGTGTTTTTTTAGGGTTATCTGTAGTTTGGCTGTCCTCCAAAATCTCAAAGCTTTGATGATCAGATAAACGAAGAGAATCGTTCCCCATACTAGCCAGGAAGATACAATCCACCAAGTGGGAAGCATAACGAGCAAACTAATGAAGGCAAACAGCACTGAGACATCCCTAGAAGAGAGAAACCAAAATGAATCCATCAGACTGGATAAAGAGGAATCACCTCAGTCAGTAAAAACAACCGTATATCTAGGTTTGCTAAAATAAGTAAAACGCTAGCTTCTTTATTAAGTATGACTTCAAGTATGCTTAGCTATCAAAATTTTGAGCTAATATGTTCAGATAATGGACATAAGATGATTTTTTTGGATAAAATGATTCTTCAACCTAAATAGAATTTTAACATTAAAAAGTATTTTTAAATAATAATTTTTAACATTTGAAGATAATATAAGCATTTTTCCAATTGGAGATATATACTTGACAACTAGTTATTTTGAATAAAGTCATCTAATCAAATAATCATCATAACTAATCAAGAATATACATATACATATCATAGCCCATGATCTGGATAAGCTTTGAACTTCTATACTGCTCTAATTAAAGATATGTACAAAATTTTTTTACCTTGGGCCAATTACAAATCTAAAGAGCTGGAAATATATATTTCAAGTATGAAAGTTTTGATGAAAATATGTATACGAGATGAATATAGCATAGATATGTCTTGAAAGCTGAAAAATAACATCAACAACATTTATAGTCAAACTATAAAAGAAATCATGTTACAATGCTTCCTTATATATTTGCTTGCTCTAATTTCCTTGGGAATCCTTTGTTTTTAGATAATACTGCTTATAATGGAAAGCAAAATCTCATCATGTAGTTTCACGTATTAATAGCAAAGTCCAAATGTATTTACAATGTGTTTTAAGAGATTTGTTAAAGGAAAATTCAAAGTAAAATTGAAAAGTTCTTAAAATATATGCTTCCTTCTAGCAGCTCCTAGTGTTCTTATATTTTTAAAGATGCTTTAATTCATCACGATGATATATGGATGACTACAGATTTGGAAAACATCACCCCCTGCTATCTGTTATAATATGAAGCATTTGTTGGTATGATAAAAAAAGACATTAGAAAGTTTAAACAAATAAATGCAGGCAGTTGCCTGTAAACTTGAAAAGTTCAAGCGATGAATTGGTTCACAGGAAGAATTCTGTATACATAATAGTTTTGTAAATGTAATCCCTAGTACCTTCCTACTTAGAAAACAAAACAAATAGATTAGAATCTTGGGATTTCTACATAAGACTCTAAAACTTCAAGCGGCTGAGAATTTTTAGGATAGAATCATCATGTCCTATCCTTTCCTTTGTGTTTCTACAGTGTGATTGTGATAACATTTATTAATTGCAAAGAAATGTAACAACTGGCTAGGCCTGTACACACAAATATGTGTGAGTGTAAGAGTAAGAAACATTAGCAGGTGGGGGGGTGGGGAGGTATCAACATCATATCTGATTATTGGCTTCTTAAAAACAGAACTAATTACACTGAGTAGAAAGTATAGAAAAGTCAAATTGGATTTTTATTCTAACTTCACTTTATATGCTATTTACTTTTATAAAGGTCCATTAAAACAAAAACCTGTGACATATCATTACATCAAATTACAATGTAATTACAGAATATAGGGAGTGTTTATAAAGCCTTTATAATGGAGAGCATGACAGATTTCCTCTGCTAATATAATCTATGTAAGCAAAGGATAGATATTTCTGACTACCAAATATTTGGGGTTGCCAGGTAGCGAAGTGTTGGGAGATGTCCATTTTCCTGTTGTTGAAGTCGTCCTGAAGACAGGATACTGGGGTCAAGTAGCTCGATCAGCTCCACATCCTCTTGTAGCAGGACTTCCTGCTGTAGGATGGTATTTATTGAGTCCAATCGGAATCCATGATCCTTGCAATAGAGAACGGAAGCGAGGAATGAATACACACTTAATTTTGTATTAAATGCTAACCTCCTATCCTAATGGGCTAATGAAATTAAAAGTGTGTACTTTAAGCTTCTTATTTTATGCTGAGAAGAAACAATAGGCCAATCTAAAGTATGACGTGTAGGCGTTATTTTCTCTATAAATGTGAAACAACAAAGATTGAGGCAGACATTATTGAGTCACTAAATATGAAATATATATTTTTAATAAAGATATGAAGTACCAACTAATAAGCCTAACTAAGCCTAGTTAATTTATTGCAATACAATACAGAAACTATATAATTTTGTACCACAAGAAGCTGTCCCTTAAGTACTGTAATAATGTAGCAATTTCAAAGAATTATAGACATTCAGGTATTAAAAATAATAAGGAATGTGCTGAAAAACCACATTGAGATGTACACAATCACTTTAGAGTTTACAAAATGCTTTCACATATACCAGTACATTTATTCCTCCTTCTCCTTTTCTCCATCTAATCAAGGACATATTTTATACTTACTAGGTACCATACTTGACACAAAGGACACACAAAAATGAAAAAGACAAAAAGATGCCTATTTTTGTTTTTAAAGAGACTAGGTCTTGCTATGTTGCCCAGGGCAGTCCTGAACCCATGGACTCAAGTGATCTCTAGCCACAGCCTCCTAGGCAGCTGGATTACAGGTGTGTGCCACCACGCCCGGATATTTTTTTGAGGCTAGGTCCCGCTATGTTGCCCGGGGTAGTCTCAAATCCGCTGACTCAAGTGATTGCTAGCCTCAGCCTCCCAAGTAACTGGGATTACAGGCACACGCCACCACAACCAGCTAAGATGCCTATTCTTAAAGACCTCATAATTTAATGAAGAGGACTGAAAAGTATAGACTGACAGAATAATGTACAAAGAAATGATATGAAGTCTACCTAAGGTATTATGCAAATGGTGTAGAGGGACCAAAACTTGCAAGTAAGTCAGAGAAAGTGTAAAAGGTGATTGCCTGAGCGAAGTTGTGAGGGATAAAGAAGAACTGCCTACATGGAAGACTTGGAAGGGCAAGAACCAAAGGCCCTGTAGTTTGGGGAACTGCAAGTCATCAATACTAGCTCTGTGCAGAGCGCACATGGTGGAGACATGAGAGATGAGGTGGTGACATTAAAGTAAGAGGTCCCCTCTTAGTTAACATGATGATGAAAGTTATCCTCTTCTTCACTCCACAGAAGAGAAAACTGAAGCCCAAAGAGATTTGAGCAACTTTTCAGAATTCTGATTTCAGATCGTAGTCAGTTCTGACATAATATGTCATATATTATATACATATATAATATATATAAAATGCAAAGACTTATATAACACAGCAAATATAGTTACTACTAGGTTGTTGTAGGAAAAAGGATAGCCAATATCCAACAGGTTGGAGTTTCTGAGAAAAGCCTCAAGGAAGAACCAGGACTGCTTATTGAAAAGATTCTAATAATGGTGAGAAAAATGGAAAGAATAGGAAGGCTCTAAACACAGTTCCTCCTAAAAACACAAAAAAATCTACAGCTTTATATGAAATAACTGATACGGAGGAAGACCTGAAAGCTGAATAGCACTTTCACAACATAGGATAAAAGGACAATGTAACGCCAGTAGGAGAAAGGCTCTCAAGGAAAACCTACCCCAGATGTAGCAATTCACAGCTGGGAAGGATCAGGAGGGTGTGAACTTTTCCATGGGAATGGGAAAAGGGTCATGCCCCATCAAAGGAGTCAACTGTATGGTACTGTACAGAGATCAGATTTACCAGACCCCAAACACAGAGGTCAGATTACAATGCTACACAGGCCAAGCGCTGAACTAGACTGGATTCAACGGCTGACAGAGAGATCTTTAGGGTCTAAATAGACAACTAGTGTGAAAAGACAACTTAGGGAGATTTCTGCCTAGCTCTAGGGATAAGAGAAACATAGCTAAGGAGTAAAGATATTTCCGTTTTTTTCTCCCCAGGGAGGAGGGAACATATTTATGTCTCCATATACTTCGATGAAACCATACATTTTCCAATTATGCAGTGCTATTCACAAAATGAATAAAGAACAAATGAGGTCTATGTGAAAAAGCACTGAAGCAGAAAAGGGCTCATAGCATTACCATCATAGTTATGATAAGAGGTTTTTCAAAAGTTAAATACTACTTTAATAAAATAGACATGGTGAAATGACCAGATATCATGACTATCACTACTTTTATAAAGCAAAAAGGAACTGATTCTAAATCTGTATAGCTAATGTCACAGTGAAGGGGAAGGAAGTCAAGCAGCCGCATTCCAGAAGCCAACGGGCAATCCCTTGTTTCATCACAAGGAGACTATTTCTTCCTCCAGTCTAAGCACAAATGGGATGTATATATAAATTAACACTTTATAGTGAAACGTGACATGAAACATGGCCAGTGACAAATAACAAAGGATGGAAAGATCAGGATTATACAGACTACGATTAAGCCATATAAAAATGTATACAGAGCCATATACCTTACCACAGTTCTAGAATCACGGAAGCATGAAGATGGCTCCACCTGGATAGAGATGATATATTCTATGCAGGTGACAAGACACTTCAGTGACCTTCATATACCTACAAAGATGAAACCCTGAACATAGAACTTGCCCATTTGGATTGCTAAAAAAAGTCATTTTAGTCAGACAAAGCATGATAATACTCAAGCTAGAAAATGATGAGCTATAATGGAAAGAACTTTGGAACTTGAGATCAGCATCCAAATTCTGATTGTATCATTTTCTAACTGAACATTTTTTAACAACTCCCTTACTAGGTATTCCCAAACTTGGCTGAACTATTTGAACCTCAGGTTTTCAATTAGTAAATGTGGTAAGCCTTATGGCAACTGGATCACCAAATCAAAATGTGAAAGCACTTTGTAAATAATCTTTTGATAAATGATAAATTACAAGAAAGACATTTATCACTTCAAAGTCATAGGCCAGCAGATGATCCTGACAGCTGCTTAGTTACAATGTGGTTATCCCTTCTGAGTCCAGAGTACTTCATAATTTCAAGTTGTATCTACCTGGATTTTCCTATTATTTACCTGCATATAAAAGGCTGAAGTGCTTCCTTTTGGGAGTTAGAGATTAAGCAACAGATAAATTACAGCAGAGATTAGGAAAGAAAAAAGGAAGCATCACTGGCATTTCCTATGCCCAGTTCTATACAATGATTCTCAACAGTTCAAAGTTTCTGGATAATACTGTGATTTATCAGTCCCAGAAGACTAAATTTTACATATGGAATTATCAATAGTTCAAAGTTTCTGGATAATTCTGTGATTTATCAGTCCCAGAAGACTAAATTTTACATTTGAAATGATCAAATTTCAAATTACATATGAAATGGTAGATTAATAAATTAGAGAGAAAAACTACTTTTGATTTTGGCCAAAGTTTGTAATCACAGGCTGTAAGCTAAGGCTAGAGATAGTCAAATTCCTAACAAAAAAGAAGATTCCTCTAATAGATAAACTCCCTTCTCTACTGAGTGCTGTGAAGGAAGATGGCAAGAGGAAATCAGTAACCTAAGAAATTGGATTCCATTAACTACCAGATATTCTATGCTAGGTATTTGAAAAGCTTAAGAGCCATGCTATATTAGAGAGTTTAAATTCAAAGGCCTAGTTATTACACAATTTCTAATCAAAATCAGCCACCATCCAATCAATAGCAAGTAAATCATTATTTCTTGGTTCTGACTCAACAAAATGAAGTGAATACTTACCAACTTGTGAAGTAAGTCATCTTTCTTATTACACTGAGAAAAAACCCAACTTTTGATGGTTTCAGCCACTTTTAACAGGATGCCTTGCTGTAGATGAACAACATTAATAGGATTAATAAACCATACCTCATAGAAGAACAACTTCAAATAACTTATTTCTAAATTATAAGAATTTTTATTAGAAAAGGGAGGGGAAATTATTCAGATAGTAAGCTTCATCATTATGCTTCAACCTTCTGAAACAGTTTGCAAATTGATTTGCACATCAGCATCACCTAGAGATTTTAGTTTGAAACATGTTCTTTCCCCACAAACTAAAGGCTCTAATTCACTGAGCATGGAATGAGACCTGACTTTTAAAGAGCAGTCAGACAGATGTTATCCAAACAGCAAAAGCTATCCAGATATGCAAAATCCACTTGTCTTTAATACACTATGTTATTTAAGTCAATGTGGTATTCATTTCAAATGAACACAATAGGGTGCTCCAAGTTTTCAAACATTAAGAACAGTTCATTTCATAACACGAAGGTAAAAGGGTATTTTATTTATTTTTTGGGGGTGTGATAGAGGCAAGTTTAAGAAAAGGGAAATGGGAGAGTGCCTGGGCTCCTACCGCCTAGGCTTCCCCCAGGCCTACAGAGTCTTTGGTCCTGGGATTTCCACAGCCTGGATGCTGCCCCCAGGTAGGGGAATGCAGCCTGGGGTGTGGGCACCCCTACCAGGGTGTGGGCAGGGGACAGGATGACTAACCTACTCCAGTTTGCTCCCACTCCTGTCAGTCCTTATCAAGAACAAGAAAACCACAAATAATCCAACAGAAGAAACAGATGAGGTGAAGGATATGATTAAAAGCCCTGGACACACACTTCCCCTGGGTGGGACACAAAAAAGCACAGAACTGTGAGACCAATATAAGGACAACCTATCGAGATTATTCCAACACTGTCACCCAAGCCTAAGAGCTAGCATTCTGGCTCAGAGTAGCCTTCGACAAACGTAAGGCGCACCTGTTCTGGACAGTGGGAAGAAGGCCACAGAAACATGGCAGCCGCCTGACAGCTGAGTGGCAAATCGTGATGGTGGAGATCAACCAACCAACCATCAGCTGACATCTCTCTCCTCAAAGGAACTTGCTAACCAATGAAGGAGAAGAACCAGGCTCTCTAAGCCTGAGGCCAGAAGTACAAGGCAGAGAAAATGAACCACCAACCAACCAACCAACCAACAATAACAACAACAAAAGCGTGAAAACAGAAAGGAGCAGACATCCTGCAGGAAGAAACAGCCACCGATAGACTCCAAATGAGCTCAGACGGCTGCCCAGTGCAAGTTAAGGCTGGAAATCTGAGCAGCACGGCTCACGGCGCCCCAGGAACACAGATCCTCACCCAGGAAGACATTGATCTAGAAAAAGGAAAAGAGACTAAAGGGCTAAACAGGGACCAGTGAACAGATGACCGGAGGGGGAGAGGTGAGGGAGGATTGTACCCAAGGGGTACAACAACCACACAAAGATGGCTGAAGTTGTATGATACTAAAAGTAAAGAAATAAACAACAAAAAAGGAAGGAAAAGGAAGGAAGGAGGGAAGGAAGAAAGGAAGGAAGGAAGGAAGGAAAGAAGGAAGAAAGGAGAAATGAAAGATCAGAAATAGAGGAGACAGAACAGGAGGACAGCCTGGGTCTGCTAGGCCCAAGATGGGGGAGGTGTTGACAACCCTGAAAAGGTATCTTAATCTATTTCAGAAAAACTGCCTCATATTGAAATAAAATTCCTATTAAAGAATCAACCAAAAATTCAAATTACCTTAATAATTCATTCTCTGATTCTCTGAGTGATTATTACATACCAGGAATTCAAAGAGTCATGGAAAACAAGATGCATAGTTACTGTTTTCTGGAACTTAGTCTAGAAAGCCCAGTGTAGAGGCATCTGGAACTCACTCTTTCTGAGAAAGGACACAGGTAGCCAGTGAGCGCAAGGAAGTTCATGAGATCGCGCAGAGGAAACAAACCAAGAAGAGAACTGAACTGAAGCTGGTCTAAGGAATGTTTTCTATGAACCGCAGGAAAACCAATCAGAAAAAGAGTGAATATTCACGGTAAAAATACCAATGCTCAATAATCACAATTTTTTTTTTTTTTTGTATTAGGTCTCACTGTTTTTGACCATGGAACCGCAGGCTCTCGTTGCCCAGGGTACCACTGACTTAAGTAATCCCCAGCCTCAGCTTCCCAGGTAGCTGGGATGACAGGCGCGCACCACCACGCCCAGGCATTTTTTTGGAACTAGGTCTCGCTATGGGCCCCAGGCGGGACTCGAACGGCAATCCCTAGTCCCGGCCGCTTCATAGGCTGAAACTTACAGGCACGAGCCACCGTGCCCGGCCGGCCTAATCACAATTTTAAAAAGCTTAAAAAAACACAAATTATGGTGATGATCATGAACTCATAACATTTTTTTCCAAAAGAAAATAGCTGGTACCTCATATATTGAACAGAATTTGGAGAGCAATTCTAAAAATATACCCCTGAGATAAAAACTAAATAATCCAACAAATCTTTTTAAAATGTAGCTGCCCCAGATTTAGAAAAGCTCTATTTTAGAAAAATACTGCTCATACAGTTGAAATGTATAATATGAGGACCAAAATGTCTTAAACTTACGGCAATTTTGTTTTTTTATTTTTATTTTTTTTGAGACTAGGTCTTGCTATTTTTGCCCGTGGAACCGCAGGCTCTCGTTGCCCGGGGTACCACAGACTCAAGCAATCCCCAGCCTCAGCTTCCCAGTAGCTGGGATTACAGGCAAGGTCCACCACGCCCAGCTATTTTTTTTGGGACCAGGTCTCACTATGGGCCCCAGGCAGGACTCAAACCGCAATCCCTAGCCCCAGCCGCTTAATAGGCTGAAGCTTACAGGCACAAGCCACCGTGCCCGGCCTACTTACGGCAATTTTGAATAGCATCCCCTGGTTATGTTTTCCTGCTTGCCTTCAATTCTGAGAGGATCAAATTCTAAACTCTCATTTTATTTGTTTAAAGATATATGTATTTACACTGTAATAAAATCAACTGCAATAAATGAAGAGGATTAAACACCTACAAAGCCCAAAGCCTGAACAAATAAAGGGTGGGGGGGAAGGTTGGAAACAATGCCCCATCTCCAGCCCCAGGGATTCTCAAATCCAAGTTACACCCTACATTTAATTTACAGCTTTAGAGTTGCCTTTCAAAAAAAAAGGCTTCCCAGGAATATTCACATTTGAAAGGAGCAAGGAAAAGAAAGAACTACAAAAGTGGTTCTGATACATGAATGCAAACTTTCCTAATTCTACATTTTAGGTGTCAATCAATAAAACATTTCTCTGATGTTTACTTTACTGCTCTAAATTGGTCCTTCTTATTAGTCAATTAACATTTTAGGGGTTTTTCTGAAAAGAAAATAAAAGAGCTTTCTCTCCCTATTATCATGAAGTAAATGACCAATTGAGTATGTAAATAACACTTTCCAATAGTAATTGAGTTTTATAATAAACTAGATTTGACTAAACTAGAATGCTCAAAGAATAAAGCAATTTGGTTATTTTTAAAATTAGAATCCCTTGTTAAAACTGGAATGTTCTAGAATAGCTTCTAGAGCTGTATGGCTAATAG
Source organism: Uropsilus gracilis (assembly GCA_004024945.1). Lineage (NCBI taxonomy): Eukaryota > Metazoa > Chordata > Mammalia > Eulipotyphla > Talpidae > Uropsilus > Uropsilus gracilis. The sequence goes on along the minus strand of PVHY01012569.1, from coordinate 1,457 downwards.
AACAAGCATGAATCTTGTAAGTGCATTTAATAGTATATAATAAAGAGGCTTCTAGTATTTCAGCTTGCAGTAAGTGCATCAGAAATTGAGGCAGAAATATCTAAACCATCATATATACTTAAAGGCATTTATGAAATATTAACTTGCTATAGTATAATTTATGTTCTCTTTTAAAAAAATATTTAAAGAGAAAAATTCCTGTTATTAAAGGAGTCCTAAACAGGTGGGTTCTCATTAAAACAGTATGTTTTTCTGGTTTCATATAGGTAGTGTCAGTATTTAAATAATACAGTTTAACTCTCAACCACATTTATCTCCCCACACTCTACAAATGATCTGTGAAATAGTCCACAGCAGCAAGGATTTTTTTTTTTTATCTCAATAGACAATTTTATGCTACTGACAAAATAAAACACAAAGTCCAACAAGTGTGGGGGAGGGCATGGCATCACTTACAAGGTTTTTTTGATTTGTTTTGCAAGAGCTTGGAAATTGGTAGCTTAAATAATCAGGAAAGAACGAACAAATAAATCGTAAAGAATGAGCATGCTTTCTTACTTTGGACAGGGCTTTTGTAGGAAGCGTTTGTTGTCCATCTGCTGCTGTGCTGTTTTCTTGTTTTTGTGACTGAGAAGAACATATTTCAAAGTCTGTGTGTCCCAGATCCTGTAAGTACTGGTAAAGTGGAGAATTCTGAAAGCGACATATAAAATGAAACAGACTTCAAGATCAATACTATTTAAGAAGTCTAAATTCAATACAACTTCACTATCATAGCCAGTAAACCCAAAATTTTCTTCTATGAAGACCTGAATTCTGTCATAATTTTTTAACATTAAAAAAATTCAACAGAAACACCCAAAAAAGGGCAAAACTCAAAAGTTTTTCAAATGAGTACCAGCAAGTAAAAATGAATTTAGAAATATAGACTTGTTAAATAATCTCTTTGCTCAAATTTTTGTAGTTTTATAGTAGATAGCTTAAGACTACTGAATATGGCTCTAGATAACATCTAGATCTCCAGTGAAAACATTTATTACTTGAAGCCAAGATTTATTAAGCAATGATTGTGCAGTATTAATTATAATTTATCATATCATGATATTAACTAATTTATTCAAGCACAAATATTTATTATCCATCTGGCAAAGTCAACAGATTAAAAACTTCAAGAAAGTTACTCAACATAAGACATATCAAACATAGACGCATATGGCAACTGAGATTGTGACTAATAAAAGAATTACAACATAGTGGTTAAGAAAATCAACTCTGCCGGGCACGGTGGCTCGTGCTTGTAAGCTTCAGCCTATGAAGCGGCAGGGGCTAGGGATCGCGGTTCGAGTCCCGCCTGGGGCCCGTATAGTGAGACCTAGTTCCAAAAAATAGCTGGGTATGGTGGCGCATGCCTGTCATCCCAGCTACCTGGGAAGCTGAGGCTGGGGATTGCTTGAGTC
>PVHY01012568.1:0-44059 GCA_004024945.1 Uropsilus gracilis | reverse complement strand
GACTAAACATCATGACAGCAAGTGGGATCCTCTGAGTTAACACCTGAGTTGAGTATATACCACTTCTCAGTCCCTGTTCTTTTTTGTAATTAAGCCTGTGCTTAATGAATATTTTGGTATTAGAATTTTAAATGTACGTTTAAAGCAATGTTATTTAGTTTAATTAACTAAAAAAATAAATGTTGATTTTGAAAAAAAAAGAACAACTTTAGAGAAAAATTTAGTTCTCAAGTCTCCCCCCCCTTTTTGCAATGTTATAAAATACTATTAGACTTTTAAGTCTGTGTTGTGCTCTTCTGTATAAAGAAAAAGGTGGCAGGTATTTTCTACTAGGCTTTTGTATTAAATTTATAGAAGTAACAATGACTTATTATTCAGTTAGATATTTAAGGTTTGTTTTGGTTTAGTTTTGTGTTCCATAGTTTTGTTATTTCATATTTCAAAGGTAGGCGATATCATCTACTTTTTGAATTTCTCCTTCTGATTTATTTTGCTCAGCATAATACTCTCAACTTCCATCCATGTTGTCACAAATGGCAAGATTTCATCTTTTTAAATAGTGGATTAATATCCATTTTCTTAGTCCATTCATCTATCTTTGGACACAGGTTGTTTCCAAAACTAGACTATTGCCAGTAATGCTGTGTTGAAAATAGGAATACATATATTCCTTCAAATTAGTGTTTTTGTATTCCTTGTACCTAGGAGTAGAGTTGCTGCATCATATGAAAGGATTTTTTTCAAATATTTTGAGGAAACTCTGTACTCTTTTTCATAGGGGCCAGACTAGTCTACATTGTCAGTATAAGAGGATTTCCTTTTCTCTTTATTCTCATTATCACTTGTGGTCTTTGAATATGAGGCATCTTATGATATGAGATGGTATCTCTTTGAGGTTTTGATTTGCATTTTATTGGTGATAAGTGATAATGAACATTTTTTTTTCATATGCCTGTTGATCTTCTATCTTTAAAGAAGTGTTTATTTTGTGCTTATGCCCATATTTGTGTTTTTTGTTGAATTGTATACTTTTTTGACTATATTAATCACTTGTCACATGTATGATATGCAAATATTTTTTGCCATTTAGTAGAGTACTTTTTCCTTTCTTTTTTTATCCATAATCTTTTTAGTTTGATGCAGTCTATGTGTTTATTTTTGTATATGTTTACCTTGCTGTTGGAGTTGAGTTTTCAAAGATATCCCTGAAAACATTGTAGCTGAATGTTTTGCCTATGTTTTCTTCTATGTGTTTTATGATTTCAAGTCTTTTCAAATTCCTAATTCATTTTGAGCTAATTTCAGTATTGTGTATGATAGTGGTCTAATTTATTATTAGAGATGTACTTTTATCACAATTTATGAGGGAGTATTTTTAATCATGAATGGATGTTGAATCTTGTCAAATACATTATCTGCATCTATTGATATGATCATTTGATATGTTTTCCTTTTGTCGATACAATTGATCTGCATTTGTTGAGCTTTTCTACATTTTCTTCTCTTTTTGATTTTCTTTTCATATCTGGTAAGGCAATACAATCTTTCTTTATCATTGGTTTAGCCCTTATGTGTTTTTCTTTCCTCATAATACCATTTCTCTTGATGTCTCAAGGTGCCATGTGTTATATTGTTTTGTCTGCTCATTTTTTAGCTTGAAACTTCTCAGTTAAAATGCAGTATCTGGAGCATTAACCTGGGAAGTTGAATTTCTTTTATAATTCTTGCATGTGATATTGTGGTTTAAGTAATTTTATCTTTTTTTTTTAACATTAGCTAATTTCCTTAACTATTGAAAGTTTTTTTTGCATTTGATGAGTTAGCAGGGTAGGTGAGGAACCTGTAGGATCAGCGACTTGCATAAACTTGTTGGAAGGGGGAGAACTGGCTTTTATTTACTGTACTGCCAATATCCTTCCTCTCTTGGGTTCCAAATGTGATGCTGGAGTCTCTGTGCTCTCAGTGTGCTTCATGTAGTCAATATCAGTCTTTATGAATTGGGGTAGTAGAAGGGTGCCATACAGAGAGTATAGCCTCTGATCTTTTTACTTGGGATTCATCATGTAAGCCCCTTAGCTCCTCTACGTATTTTCCACCAGTAAGGGTATATGCTTCCACTTTCCCACGAACAGGGTCCTTATTGAGCCAGTGTACAGCTCTTTGTCAGTGGCCCCAGATCACAGCCTCTGCATGTTATTCTCCCTTTACCTATTTTTTTTTTTTAAATAAAGTGAAACTTTCCTCTTTGTCTCCTCCATGCAGTCTGCAGTCTTCTCTGATGTCCAAGATGGGTTCCAGTTTCACTTTAAGCTATGTACAGTGTCTTTATGTACAGCTTAATGTTAAGCTATGTACAGCTTTATGTACAGTGTCTTTCTCATTAACTGTTAGATATTCCCATCAGGAATGAAAGTAGGAACCTCTTCTGTTGCCATATGCACATGGTCTTCAATCTCCACTAAGTTTTAGTTTACTTTTTGAGAGAATGTTATTACATAATATAACTTAAAATGATTATGGAATTATTTTAGAGTAAATTACTGTTTTGAAAAAAGGATATCTTTTCAAAAGATTGGAGAATTTCTGGAAGAATCAAAATTAAAGCATGTATATATACTTAGACACTTGTGTGTGCATTTATGTAAACACACAGAGACCACAGCAGTTTATGACTGTAGTCTTTTTTTTTTCATGCAATTGTGCTACCCCTCATTACTAATTGATAGTTTATATTATTCAGTTAATGTAAAATTTGAGATGTTAGTAAATTGTAGCAATTTTGGTAGTATCTCTATGAGACGCATGACCATTATTAGAGTCTGAAATCAAGTCAGGACTATTTAGTAAATTCAGATTTTCCACATTAATGATTAATTGACTAAAAATTAACTTTTTTGATTTTCTTAATAAATACTAGAATAAATGTGTATTCTGTTGATGATAACATATATAACAACCGAATGCTAATTGCATACATTAATACATTTTCAAAGGATAAAAGCTGGAATTAATGACAAGATTTCTGTCAAGAGAATATTAACATTTTAAACAAAACTAAGACTGTTGTGTAATGGACCTGATTCAGAATTTGTGTTCATTGTGGTTAATAAAAAAGTGGATATGTACCTTTCATATGTACTTTGTAGTTTTCTAAACAATTTTATTGGCTCTTCCTAACAACCATTTCAATATTAGGAGTTGGTAGTACCTCTATTTGAAAGCATGACTTTACAATCTTATTGCTTTAATTGAAATCTCGACTAATCTCTAAGTAGCTACCTTATACCAAGTAAGTTTTCTAACACTTAGGTCTCTATTTTGACATCTAGAATGGGGATAATGATAACAGCTACCTCACAGATTTCTTATGAGAGTCAGAGAAGGCATGAAAAATGCATATCTCAATGTGAGATTCATAGTAACTATTCACTTATATTAAATTTACTTTAAAAGGAGTCAGATTTAAAAGAGGTTTACTGGTTTTTTTTTCTATTATCCCAACAAATAGAAAACTGCATTTCTTTGCATTCTGAAAATACCTGCTTTAAAAAGCTTATGTTTCCTGTCAGTGTGTTCAAGATCATCTGTATGGTTTGGTTAAGAAAAACATGCATTTACAGTTTAAGGTAAATAATGTAAATGTGCTTTGAGAATCACTGATTACTATGGAAATTAAGACTTTTCATCTATTTGTGTTTCATATTTGTTAACAGTCTTGGGAAGACACATAGAACAGGGGGAGAATTTTCTCCCTCTTTAAGAGAGGATGAGACATAGGGTAAATGTTTAGGCAAAGAGGATTTATATTAAGAAGCAACTCAAGATAGAAGCAAAAAAGGTGTTTGTCACCTTGGAAATTTTCTTAATGATTTTTTGACATCAAATTTCTCACCTATAAAATGGAATTGATAATCTCTAAACTATTCTGTTAGGATTAAATGAGATATGTGTTTGTACATAGCCTGGTATAGTAAATTCTGTTATATCTCCATTTCTCTCTTAGAACATGATCCACCCAAATTAGGAAGGCCCTGGGTCTTACCCTAATTCTTCCACTAACAAGTTTTCCGTGAACAAATTTAGCTTATAAATTCAAACTGATTGAGAAACCTTCTGTTTTCTGAGTGTAAGTATGTAAATCTTTCAACTCTATAAAACTCCTAATCATGTCTTCAAATGTAGTCCATAAGTTCATCCTCTAGAGTATTACCAATACTTTATAGTTCTGGTGATACTATTTGATAATTTCTTCAGATACATCTTCCAGCTCATTAATTTCCTTTTCTATATCATATGCTTAATCCATTCATTGAGATTTTAAATTTCATCAAGTATATCTATATCATAATCCTATTTAGTTTTTTCTTTTCTTTTTTTTGTTCATTTTTTACAAAACTCTGCCTTCTTATTTTTCTTTGACTAATGTGTCTATTGACTATGTCTTTTTTTTGAGAAGTGTCTATTTTGCTCTCCTTTCCACTTTTGAATTTATTATTTTCTTTTTATTGGGTTATATTAGTTGTTTGCGGATCTTGGCTTTTGCCTCTTGTCACAGGTATAATGTTCAAATATTTTCTCCTATTCAGTATAGTATCTTTCTATTTTAATAAGTTCCTTTTGCTATGAAGAAACATTTTAGTTTCATAATATTTATTTTTTAATTAATTTTTTGTTTTTATTTTTCTTTCTGTTAGAGTTGTATCCCTAAAGATGTCTCTGAAGTAAACTTGATAGCTTTTTACGTGTCTTCTTTTATGAAGTCTATGGTTTCTAAGCGTTGTATATAGTATGATCTTATACACAAGGTGTTAATACATTTGAACTCATTTTTATATATATTATGGAATAGTGGTCTAATTTTATTCTTTGGCATGTGTCAATCCAGTGTTCGCAGTACCATTTGTGAGATTTCCTTTCTCTATTATGTTTGTTCTGGTGGCGTTATTCTACAACATCTATATAAATGTGGGTTTATTTCTGGCTCTCATTTTTATTTCACTGGTCAATGTTTCTATTTTATTCTATTACCATATTGTTTGATTACTGCAGATTTGAAGTATTAGTTGAAGTCCAAGGGTGTGATACCTTCATACCACTTTTTCATAGGGACTCTTTTGGCAATTAAGGATCTTTGTGTTTATAGGTTTTAGTGATATTTGTTTCATTTCTTCAAGAATGCCTTGATACTTTGAAGTGATTGAATTCAATCTTATTCCTTTGGGTCATTTAATAATTTTAACATTTATCTTCTCAATCCATGAACAGAATTAAACATTGCATTTTTTGTGTCTTTTATATATTTTTTTCTTTTCTTTTATATTTTTAACATCTTATAATTTTCATAATATAGGTTCTTAACCTCCTTTGTTAAATTTATTACTAACTAAGCATTTTTGACATCAAGCGATTTATTTCTCTTCTCGACAATATTTTGGATATAGGAAAGTATTTATTTTGTTACCTACCATTTACTGTACTTTCTATTTCTGGGAGTCTTTTAGTATAGTCTTTAGGGTTTTCTATGTATGCTATCTCTTCTGAAGATAGTGACAGTTTCTGTCCCAATTTGGATTCCTTTTATAGTTTCTTCTTTACTATTTATCTAGCTAGGACGCCTAATATTTTGCTGTAAAGTAGTAGTGAGAGCAAATTGCTGTCTTGTAACTTCCCCTAAAGGAAAAACTTTCAACTTTTCACCATTTATTATGGTGCTAATTGTGAATTTGTCATATAAATTCCTTTATTCTGTTCATGTATGTTGTTATATCCCCATATTTGAGGTTTTCTTCCTAACATAACAATTATTGAATCTTATCAAATGCTTTCCTCTAAATATAGTGAGGTGACTATATGATTTTTATTTTTCTTTTTGTGGGTTTGATGACTTACGTTGATCTTTTTTTGTAAATGAATGTTGAGTAGAGAGTAATGCTTAAAAATATGTAACTGCCCCAAGCTTAAAAATATATGTAACTGCCTCAAATCAAGATAGGTTATCTGAGTTTTTGTCACAAGGTCTTACTGCATGCTGGACTCATTGAGGAAATAACTATGTCAAAAAAAATCTGTCTAAAACGTTACCCAGCACTGTCAAAAGTGTCTATAAGCCTCTTGTTATCTAAAAATGGGATCCCTCCCTCCAAGAGATTTTGCTGTGTCGGTGGTAACTCTGGGTTGGACCTCAGCTCCAGCTGACAATTAAAAGGCTTTTTGTTCTTGCATTTCCTGTGATCTTGCGTCTTGTGTGAGCCTAAGAGGATTCGAACCGTAACATATTGAACTATACTTGCATCTCTGGATTAAATCTAATGTGGTCTAACACATGATTTTTTAAAAGTATTGTTGAGTTTAACTTGGTAAGATTATGTTGAGGATTTTTTGCGTCTGTGTTTATTTAGAATCCGTAATTTTATTTGTGATGTCTTTGCTTTTGGTAACAGGGTAATATTAGGCTCATCTGTTTGGATGCATTCTCTCATCCTCGTTTTTTGGGAAGACTTTGAGAAGGATCGTTGTTATTTCATCTTTGATTTTGGAAGACTTCATGCATCTCGGCACTGAAACTGTATTATCCTAGGCTTTGCCTGGGCGGGGGGGGGGTTGGGGGGGAGACTTTTGCTACAGTTTGAATATCTTTGCTTGTAATTTTACACTTTCTTTTATAATCGAGAAAATTGAATTTCAGGAGCAAGTGACCTTTGCAAGACTGGAAAAGATTCAGTTTTTAGTATGGCATTAACACCTGGAGTGAGCAATCCCAATACTTGAATTTCAGCTTTGGAACTTGTTGGTTTTTATGTTTGAATTGGGAGCCAGTACTGGAATTCATTAGGATGCTATGACTGAGCAGCAACAGTAAGATGAGGTGGCAGCTAAGCAGTTCACCTTTTAAGCTAGTTTTCTCACTTAAGAAAATTCTGGCTCTCCTTATTACAATCTTAATGAAATGATTTAAATTCTTGATGCCTAATTTACTTCTCTTTAAAATGCAGTCTTTTAAAAGCATTTAGCCCATTGTTTGAAATAACTGAGTAGTCAGTGAATATAACTATAGGCTATTAAAGTAAAACATGAGGAACAATGATATGATTAATTCACTAGTGCTCTTTAACCAAAAAAGGGTAATCAGAAGAGGCTCTTAATAGAAATATTTGACAAAAATATAAAATGATAGCGATCATTGTATACTCAGTTTGTGTCAAAACATGAATTAAAATGTGTGATTGGTGTTTAGGGAAGTGGTATTGGAGGAGGTGGTATATGCTGGGTTGAGGAAATTGGAGAGAAAGGCAGTTTACTGTAAAAAATACATCTCAGGTTGTGTTTGCTTTGGCTAACTAAAATATTCATGGATTTTGCTGTTGGAAAAAAGTTTGGCATTTTACTTCTAGCCCATTAACTTCATACAATGGAGTACCACTGAAAATAGAACAACCAAACTTTAGAACTTCACCCAATTCTGTTCACTCAGTTGGAAAATGAGTTCCATAATATTGTGAATTCATTTGCTGCAAAGGGCACATTCAACCAAAACACCAATTAAAGGCACATTTAATTCACTAAGATCTACTTTGCTGAGTTCCTTTGAGTTCAAACATTTGAATGCTTACTTTATGCCAGGAGAGTTGTTTTTTGTCTTTATAAAAATTTTTAGTAGAGAGCAGTTTAACATTTTTAACATTCTGTGAACTTAATACATTCCTATGTAACTGTGGTTTGGACAAGTGTTTAAAAATGATTTCATATTATTAGGACTATAGTCTCTGTCACAAAATAAGGAGCTATTCTGGTTCATATACAAAAAGCATGGAACCTGAGAGATTTCAGTGTAAATTTGTCTTTGAACTGTCTCTGTAATTTCTGAACCTTAGTTTCCTCATTGGTGAAATATAATTTCACATAGATATTTAGAGAAGACCTATGAAGACTTAGATAGATTCTCTGTTCAAAGAATTTGCTCCACGTTGAACACACAAGCAATTAATACATATTCATTTATTTCATAGCTTTATGAACTGTTGGCAATATCTTGCATGAAACAATAACTTAGGGATATTGGCCCCTCTTCTATTGCTAACCTGACTCAATTAAGTGACTCTAGTCATAGATTTTTTTCAATCAAGGAGGGATTATTTTTTAACAAGTAAAGTTTATCAGAATTAAAATCTAAGTAAATATTTTATAAGTCCAAATTTAGATTTTCCAGAACAGTCTTATAAAAACATTTTAATTAATGTACAACTGCAGAAGTCAGAAATCAGTTCTAGTCATTGCCTGCTCTGGGTGTCCCTAATTAGGGGTACTTAAACTTCTGACACAATTTTTATTGAAGTTTAGAACAAGTGACTTCTAGATTAGTTTTACAAGTGTTCCCTGAAAAGAAATGATTTTTGAATAATTTTATATTTACAGGAAAATTGGGAAGATAATACAAAGAGTTCTCATATTCCCAATACCCAATTCCCTTATTGATATTTCTGGTGCATTTGTTACAATTAATCAACAACAGGGTCTGGGTAATTATAAGTGGAGATGGTGCCAGGGTCACAGATTGAGAAAGGAGTTCAAATTTAACACAATGAGACCAGGGATTGGGAGCAGAAAAAAAAGATGACTAGAGAGGGGTGTGGATGAACCCCACCAGGGCCTTTGATGAAAGCATATTTGCAGAGTAGTTGAGAGAGTAGGCTTTCGTGTTAGGTTAGGTCTCTAGTTGAATTTTGTTATCTACTAGCTGCCTGACTTGCACCTATTGTGTGTGAACTCCGAACTCATTTTCTTTCTAAAAAAAGTCTTCAGTTTCCTTATCTGTAAAGTAAGAGTAATAATAGGACCACCTTCATTTTCATTCTACTCTATGTTTCTTGAACTGCCCCAGTCATTACCTGTTTTAAGTCATTTGTTAGTATTTGTTATCGACCTTCCCCAAGATAACATAAACCCTACAAGAACTTTGATTCATTTAAGGTTACATTTGAAGTACCTATGTTTTGTCAAGTTTAATCTTTCAAGTGCTAACTTCTATGTATTAGGAAGTTTTCGCTTATGACTCAAACCAAATGTATATAACTGTAATATAAATTTATTGGAAGGGAATTGATATTACAATATAAGCATACAATTAAATGGGCAGCAGAATGTTGGAAGGTTATAAATCTCTTGGCAAGTCTCAGGAGAGGGCTTGGCAACACAGCATGGCCTGTCTGCAAGTAAGGGAAGACTACTGCTAGCAGTGAGACTCATAGTGACACAGCTCAAAACTTGGAGAAGGCTTCCAGACTATGGGAATGAAGTCCATAAACTTCTCACATTGACTCAAATTTGGTGCCTACATTTGTTCCATTTTTCAGATACCTATTATCTTCAGCATCTATTAATCTTAATTTAGGTGGGACCTTGCAACACAATCTGGTTTTTATCTTTTCTTGCATTTCCCACTTCTGTTTATCACTTTCTTCACAAACAAGAGGTTAATTAAATTGATAACTTGACCTGCTCTATCTCAACTTCCCCCACCTGTCAATTGGTCAGGGTTTTAATAATGTCAGTATATGCACAATCTCCATCAATAAGAATCTTCATGTCAACAGAGTTCCTTGTACAGTGAAAATACAAGAAAATAGGGAGGTAATTTATGGGATAATATCTTTAAATAGACAAGAGAGGATGGAATCAAGGAGACAATCTAGAAAGAGATTGGAAAGAAGAGGGGTGAATAGTTCAATGCTCCTCTGACTTTTAATGTGTGTACACAGTTCTTGTGAAAAGTATAAATTCTAAGCCATTAGGGCTGTTGTGAGACCTGAGATTCCAAGTTTCTAAAAAAGCCCAAGTAATGTCTAGCTGACATGGACCACACTTTGAGTAGCAAACTATGGAGAAATTAATAAGTTACACATTTTCAGAATGAGATCTGTGTTTTTTATACACTTCCCAGGAGATTATGCCACATATCAAAATTAGAGATGTACTGGGGTAAGTGAAAGAGGAAAACTAGAAATTTTAGGAACCATCTGAGTTGGAATCAAGTAAATATTTAGTGACAGTCAAAGAGGCTAAGATTGAGGTTTTAATATATAAATATATATATAATAAATAAATATAAATATTAAATACATATAATATTTAATGTATAAAATGAAGTATTATCTATCCTATCCATCCAGTGTTTATGTATTCTGGTCATCTTGAGAACTTCTGAAAGCATTGACAAGCACTACAGACAAATTGAAGTGCTTTCTATTACCTGGGGCTGTTTTGTAAATAACCAATTATATCTAACAAACATTTGCCTTTTTGGAATAGAAATAGATTCCTTAAATAAAATGATGAAGGAACATAAACAGGTGTATCTTTTGGATTTAGTAACTTTTCATATCTTTTTCATATTTGCCAGTTTAATGTGTTTGTAAGGTTATAGATAGACTAACATTGGTGACAATGTTAAAGAGAAAATGTAGCATAATAGGAACAATTTTGTAGGTATTTAGCTTTAAGATATCACTATATACTATTTTTACATGACTTTAATGATAGAAAGGGAAGCATAGTAATTAAAACTGTACAGTTGTCAGGGTTGGTATCTCATGGATAAAATCTAAGATCAAATTGTATTTAAGGTAACACAGAAGAGAAGTTGTTCATTTATTTATTCAGTAGGTATTTTATTGACTTACTGTAGATATTTTAAAATACCTTATGGTAGGTATTTAATTGATTATATAGCCATCACATCCAAAAGAACTTTGAAGATAATTGCACATCTATTTGAGTGTCCATTATGTGAAGATCCTAGGCAAGGAGATGGAAAGGTTAGAGACATGATTGCTCACTTCAAGCTACTTGCAACTCTAGAAAGAAAATAGGAACCGAGTAACAAAAACAAGATATAAAGAGGAGTACCCTAGAAGAGTACCCAGAATCATTATTCAAATGTTATGGGAATTATAAAGTAAAAGACTTATCAGTGTGAATTATTTTGGAGTTCAACAATATTATTCAAAATGTAAAATACATATGCATTTTGACTCAGTGATCATAGACAATTTACTCTTCATCTAGGTACCAATCCAGGTTCTGTGGATCTTGAAGCATCTGCAATATTTTGGTTTCCTCTTTGTGGGAAAAATACACCAAAGAACTCAATGCAACTGAAGGACACTGAAGTTTAAGCTTTTATTATCTTCACTGTAAATATACCTTATATATAGGTAATATATAATTTAGTACCTTGGTAGAAAAAACTTAGCTTGCTAAATTGTTCATTAGTGGAATGCCAATTAAATAAGTTCTGTTTTATATTGGAATATTAGGTGACTGTTAAAAAGATTGCAGGGTATCACTCCATATGTTACTGGGATACATCTGAGATTTATGTCCTTAGGTTATTTCATCACTGTGAAATGTTATAGAGTATAACCACACAAAAATTATGGTATAGTCTACACACCATTACTTTGTAGTGTTTTGCCTATTAGGATCACTCAGTCTATATGTAACTCATCATTAACTAATTCATTGTTAAATAGATTGTGATTATAATGGTGTGAAACAATTTCTGAGTATTATTATGTGATGAAAATTAAGTTTCAAAACACTGTGTATAATGTGCTACTACATACTTTAAAAGGAGAAGCATGTATACACAGAGATAAAGATGTAGATACAATAAGTAGCTTTGTAACCAGTAGCATTGATACCACTGGGAAAGGGTATGGGTTTGGGTTGGTAAAAGAAGAAATATTTTTTTTAATGATGTGAACCTTTTTATTTTTTTACTGTTTGAATATCATGCTCATAGTATATAAAAGGAATTCCCAGTTCTATGTTCTAAGTTATTTCTCTTTGGTTGTTTGGTGATAGGTGTAAACTCTTAATGGTAACTAGAATAAAAATCTCTGCTAATTAGAAAAAGTGCTTTTAGAACATTGAAGTAAGAATTTCTGAACTTAGGAAGCAATTTGATAAGATTTACTGTGTTGAGAACTTTTCCAGCTATTACAAGTTTGAATTTAGTTTATAAAGACAGGAATAGTCAGCCACTGAGATTAGACATACAATTATTCTTAACAGTGGGGTATATGATTTCAAGTAGTTTTTATTTAAAGATAAGTTGCTATTATCTTACCCAAAAGAAGGCAATATTGGAGCTTGACTCTTTACTTTCTAAAGACTGTGTGGTGAGATGTAAAGTTTGGGTACCCATTGTCTAGATCTTTATCTGAATCTCTGGTCATTAGTGAAAGCTGAACGGACTGGGTTACTTTCTGGCAGCATGTTTTTGCACAGTTGCTTCATGAACTTCAAGTCCATGCAGACGGTGTTGCTTTCTTGTCTGACAGAGCAGAAAAAGGTTGTTCCCAGAACACTTTTTACAAAATGTTCACGTTATGAAGTTCTATTCATTAATGAAGGCTCCTGCTCCATTAGTTCTTTAAAACTCCTTTCTCTTTTCCTGGAAATCTCAAGGTAGGACAGAATTGCTCAAGGACCAGAGGTATAGTAAAGATATATCAGGGGCATTTTTAGAGGTTATTCTCAGACTTTATCTCCTGATGATAAGGAATGGTTAAAACAGAGGAGGGAGAAATACAATAAAAGTGGTGATGGGCCTTGGGTGATATGGTGGTGGGAGAAATAGGAAGAGTACAACAAAGTAAAAAAAATTAAATAATTAAAAAAATAAATTTCATTGGACCAAAGGCAGATAAAATGAAGACTTATAATTTGTGCATTTCATTGTAAAAAAAATAGCAAGTGAGCATAAATTGAACAGTCCAAATAATTAAGCCTAACCCAGATCTCCGGGGTACCTTTTTCCTATAAAATAAATAAATAACCACCTCTAAGGTGGTTTTTGAGCACTTCTACAAATAACCCCAGTACTACCTTCCCCTTCAGCCTTTACCTCACCTTTAGGATATTTCCTGTTTCTTTAATTGAAAACACTTTTTGTTCTTCAAAGGTCAGGATAAAGTGCATATTCATACTGGTTGTGGTAACTTAAGGTCTTCACTTCAAACTGGGATGCAACATGATCTCTTTCTACAGAACATGTTTCCATAGAGATGGGTGTGTGAATAAATGGAAGAAGAGGAGTGTGATTTGAATGGGTTGCAGCTGCAAGAGTGCAGAGAAAAAGAGATGAAGTCATTAATGATCAATTTCCCCCCTATCAATGCCATCTATTTCAGGCCAGGAATAGCACATTTGAGAGTTGGGGGATCTTTGATTAACTTGAGAAATGTATTTCGCAAAATGGGGGCTAGGATCATTTAAGATATAGTAATCTGGAAATGTTTATGCAAAAATCAGATTCCTGGGATCTGCCCAGGCCACAATTAATAAATTCTGGAGGGAAGAAGGGAAGAGTGGGCTGAGAATCTGCAATTGAACAAAAGTTCCATGGTGATTCTTTTATCCACTAAAATTTGGAAATCATTGCTCTAATTGTTTGGATTTTCTCTCTTTACTTATCCTTTTTTCTTCTCTCCATCCAAGTATACTTTCACCCAGACCCTACTCTTACCTCCTGATCTATGTTGTTCTGGATTGGCTACCTATCTCTGCTCCCACAATTCAGTGATTTACCTCCATCACAGTGCTTATCACACTATATTGAAACTATGTTTATTTTATTTCCTCCACTAGATATGCATTTGTTGGGAGCTAGGAGCTGTGGCTTTCATTTTTGTATATTCTGTTTTAGAATTCTAGGCACTGAGCATGTTATCAGAGAGCTTCTTGATCAAGGGAGTCTGGAAAGAGGTTTGTTCTCAGTATCAGTGTGAACTGTGGCTTTACACTCTACTGAATGGAATCAGGGCAATGTAATGATACTGTCATGTCCCCATGTAACAGTGTAATCCCCATAGAAAAGGGGCAGAAGGGTCAGGCATTCCCATTGCTTCTGGTCCTCGGCAGGCACCTAATAGAAGCATGTGTATGAGATCATTCGTGAAAGCACATCTTGTTTTCCTGCTTGAATTTTTCTTGGACTCCTTTTACCACCACACTAATTGGTCATTACCAACTTCTGACAATAACTAGGAGTGAAAGCTACTGTTTGCCAAACACCGATATGAAAAACAGAATAGACTAAACCCAAGTCTCACATAAAAATAACTCCAGAGCACTGGGCTTACATTAACTGCTTATACCAGGAATGGAAAAACAGGTCAGTGACAAATTTAGGTACTGATTTAATCAAGCAGTCTGGAAGGCAGCCAAGAAGTCAAGGCAGTTCAAATAGTGAATACAGCATGTTTCTCCCTTCCTAGCAATCTGCTTGTAGGCTGTTAGTCTCCATTCCTCACCAAGAGCTGCTAAGCACTTGAGTGGTTCACAAAATACATTTAAATAAATCCAAATTAGACTGTAGGTGGTTTTGTTGGAAGCTGTTGAACTGGTGTGAAGCAGGACCCAGAAACATTTCTAGGATTTATTACCCTCACTTTTATCCCTTCAAAAAAATCTTTGGTCAGAGGTTTGATGTGTTGGTAAAATGAGAATCTTAAATACACAAGCATTTGAAGGATCCTTAGCATTTAGAAGTGCTTAGAAGGGGAGGTAGGCCATCATCCTACACAATACTATGTTGTGGCATGTAGATAAAGAGGGTGGTCTGGCACTGAGGCCTGCTTAGATCCAAATCTACCCAAATTCACCCATGGAGCCTCCTAAGACTTAGGTGAAGTTGATTTTCTTCTCCTACCAGTTCTTGAATAGAACTTGAACTCCACTGCCATACTAGCCTTACTGTTCACTCAGAGTTCTAACTTTGCCTGTGGATTAGATTAAGATTCTTACAATTGACTGCACAAACACCTGAGTCCAGAAAAACAAAGGCAGTTTTAATTATTATCTGTAACTCACATGAAACTCATAAGTGGGAGAGACAGAGCAATTAACTTCACTGTTCTCAGCCATTAATCCCTAGTCCTCACAAACCCCACTCCACATGGCCATCTCACTTACCTAGTCTTCCTTCTTTTGAATGTCTTTCAATTTCTAATCTCTGTCTCTCTCTCTTTATTTCTGCCTTTTATCATCTTTTCTGGTGTTGTCTATCAATCATGCAGTTTATTTTCCACCCACAATAGACCATGGTATGAAGGGTGGCACTAAGGAAGATGCTCAAATGCTGCTGCAGGTGACACAATGGAATGTGGATCAGTTCTTGTATTCCGATGATGGTCAGCCAGCATTGGGGGAGGTTTCTATTGACATATTCTTTCCTTGCAACCAGTCGTATTACTAAATGCTCCCTTTTATTCTCTAGATTTTCAGATGTGCTGGGTTCCAAGAACCTGGCAGTAGGTATAAGCTGTTCCTTTCAGCTTGTAATGCATCTGAACCTGTTTCTTTGGTTATTCTTCCATATTAAGATCATAGTACTTTAAGGGACCCATTACTGGGAAGTTAACTCTGAGATATATGATATATATATATAATAAAATAATTAAAGGAAGAAATATTTGGATTAAAATTATATTTGGATCAATATAACTGAAGGCTATGATATCACATTTACCTTTGTGTCTCATTTCCTAAAGCCCCGATAACAAGCTACCTATATCATGTTTAGTGAATAAATATTATTTGCTTATCTTAATGATTTACCCATATAGAAGTAATACAATTTCATTTTTGGAAAGATCTAAATATTGTAAACAAAAGTGATATATCAGTATTGCATGATAATTTGATAAAGATTCCAGTGGAAACTGGAATTTCCCCCAGTTTTGGAAATTAACTAGTTATCTTGCATTCAGTGTTTCATGTAGCTAACCCTCAATTTTCTCAGGCTGGAGATAACTGGAGGCAATAATAATTATACCCTATGGTTTTAAAGTGTGTATTCTAGTATATCAGATTATTTTGTGCAGAACACCTGGAGAATTTGTTAAAACACAAACTTCTTGGATCCCATACCCAGGGAAGATTCTGATTGGTAGGGTAGACCTGAAAATATACATTTTAGAAAGAACTCAGGTCACACTGCTTATAGGACCAAATTTATACTAGTATTAGTGTAATCTTATTTTAGTAGTTCTCAAACCTGCATGTGAAATCAGATCATGCACTGATCTGAATTATAGATTAGAGTCTCTCATCCTGGAAAGGGCATGGGACTCTTCTTTGAGTAACAAACATCTCCAAGATATTCTTTGATATTGTTTTTATATCTTCAATTACTTTATCATATTTTCACTAAAATATACTTACAGAAATGTCACCAGAAATACATAGGCAGCTCACAGATATCTGCCATCCTACTTCTCTGCTTGCAAACTCTTTACCTAATTTTAATATAGTTATAAAACTGGGGAATTAGCACTGGTCCCACTATGAATAGCTAGATTACCCAATATCAGGAAAGTATGACACAACCTGTTTGTTTGTGGAAGATTGAATAATGTCCCCCAAAGAATAGCCACACGCTATCCTCAAACCTGTGACTGTAACCCTCAATGTCAAAATGAATTTGTAGATGTAACTGATTATGAGATAAAGAGATTGTTATAGATTGTGAGAATGGAGTGGGTGTAATCTGAGGAACCCTTAAGATCATACAGGATTCAGGAAAGTATCAGAATTGCCATTTGTTGCTGGAGCAGGGGGAGAAAAGGCATCTGATACAGGGCAATGAGTCAGGGAATGAGGATGACACCTAGAAGCTACAAGAGGCAAGGAGAGAGATTCTCTGTTAGAGCCACCAGAATGAATCACCCTGCTCAATAACCTTATTTCTTTATTAAAAGATTTTGAGATAACTTTAATTTATAAAGTGTACAGGTTCCAGGTGTACAGTTTTTCATCTTAGCAACTCTCTTTCTCTCTCTCTCTATATATATATATACTACCCACCATCAACTACCCAATTACCATCTGTCACCAACTAATTAGTCCCTCTCCCTGTTCCCTCCTTCAATCCCTTCTCTTTTGTTAGTCACTGTTCTGTTGTCAGTATCTAAATGCTTGTTTTTATTTCATTTGTTTATCTGATTTTCTACGAGGATAAATTAACATCTTGATTTTCACCTTGGAAGGCTCATTTTGGATTTCTGACTTTCAGAATAATAAGTATGCATTGCTTTAAGGTACCAAGTTCATGGTAAATTGTGATTGCATCAAAAAGAAATTATTATATAGTGCATGGGAAGTGTGTGAAAATCACTGAACTTCACAAGGCGTTAGTGAGAGAGTTAATATAGTGACTAATTCATAGTTACATATATACATTAGCGATCCACTAAGGTATTTCAGTTACAAAGACAAAAAAGCAACCATTAAGCAACCATTGTACTCTTGCCTCATTGATGGGTCAGTTGTTTTTGAGACAGTACATCATCTTCCCTGAGTAAGACTGATAAAATCCACAGTCCTGGAGATTGTAGATGGGCCTTATTCATCATCCCTTTGACTTCTGTTCATGAAAGTAACTCAAATTACTAAACCTTGTAAGAAGGAAAGTGGTTTGATTTTTGCTGCCTGTCCATATTTCCCTTATCATTACTAAAAATGGTTACTTTTCTTTAAAACACATACAAGCACACATATACATATCACCCAGAGCTATGCATCAGTTTGGTATCCTTTGTTATTTTGAGTTAGGGTTTTTCAAGACAGTGTTTCGTTTTGTATTCACATCTTTTCTGATCTATTTATGACATTTTCCTTTCCTTTTTAATCTCATCTGACTTCTTTTCTCTGTTATATATTTGAATCTTCTGTTTTTCTTTCCCTGTATTTTAACTGTCCTGATTCCTGTTTTCTTTTTGTGTGGATGTGTGTAGAGAGCAAGGGAAATAACTGCACATGATAAGATGTGGGTTCTGTGTCCTCCAAATCTTCTGAGTAAGGTTAATTCAGTCCATCTCTATAATCTGCTGCAAGTTACAGATGCCCTACCTATGGAATGAGTATGTAAAACCCTTTGGTTGAAATTCAGCTCCTTCAGCTGACAAATTTTCAGGTATATCTCTTGGCCAAATGGAGGTTATTTTATTTAGTGAAACTTATTTATCTGCTTTGTCCCACACACTAAACTGGGCCTCAGTATCAAAATACAAAGGAGGTAATATAGGTCAGTAATTTTAAAGTTATGTTTCAGAAATTGATTCTGGTTAACTGACAAAAGGATAAGAATAATAGGATTTCCTACTTTCTCTTTGATAATGTATTTTTCTTCTTATTCATTATGATTTTTAAACCAAAACCATTAGCCTACAATTAATTTTTACATTTCTTTTTACTTCCTCATTTACTTTTCCCTTTCATTTTGTTTAACTTTGGAATTGCTTTTTGGATGGTAGTATGAAGTTGGGGGGGGGAGGGAGACAACTCCATCA
This sequence comes from Uropsilus gracilis, assembly GCA_004024945.1. Lineage (NCBI taxonomy): Eukaryota > Metazoa > Chordata > Mammalia > Eulipotyphla > Talpidae > Uropsilus > Uropsilus gracilis. The sequence goes on along the minus strand of PVHY01012568.1, from coordinate 25,706 downwards.
TAAATGGAAAATTCACAGCCCTCTTCCTCTCCACCCTGCTCTGAGGGGTCATTCTTAGTAAAAGTCATAGCCTATTGAATGTTAGTTGTCAAACATGCATACCTCACTAAAAGTGTGCCTGAAAGTATTTTGAAGGAGAGTTATGACTCTCTCTGAAACATGTCATTGGAAATGAGAGTTTTCTGATGTCATGAATTATTTTATAGTCTGTGGGAAGCTGTTCATGGAAAAGGGGAGCTGCAGAGATACACAGAGCTGCTTATAGGAATACTGACTGATTAGCTTCACCTTCTGAAAGTGATGTTCTTCTTCTGGGGAAGGCTAGAAGATGTAAAATTCCAGATGTCCTTCAAATGTTCCAGTTGTTCCTTTGGATTCTCTTTGCGTAAGTATTATGAAATGCAGATTATCAAAGGCACATTTCTTCACGCTGAAGATGTAGACTCTGCATCAGTCAGGTCTACTGGTTATGATAAACAAAAACAGACTTTAGTCAACACTAGAAAATAATTTATTTAAAATATATTGAGGAAATGTCCAAGAAATGAACCAGGAATGGCCAAGGGGATTCTTATCCAAGCTCATACTGCAGAAACAGGCTAGGTTGGGAGTCACCATTAGTGATATTTCCATTGCCCTCTCAAGGTCAAGAACTCACATATAAATAACCTTAGAACTGCCTTTGGACTCTCATCCCCACTTTTCAAGAATCAAAATTCTCTAAGGAGCATTCAGCTGGCAGGTCTTACATCTTTATTTATTCTAATGTCCTGAATAGAAAGAAGGTAAAATGCCCTTTATATTTCAGTTTTGGGAAGAAGTTCCTAAAACAAGAGGAGTCCTCAAGCAGTAGACAGTAAAGTATTACAGATTTATACTACTGATATACCTTTCTCCAAAGAACACATAAAAATGCAATGAGGATAGTGGGGTAAGTTCATCTCTGTGCTTTTCAAGTTGAACCATATCAACCACTCTCTACTCTTTAAATCTGGCTTATTGGAATTACCCTTTAGAAGTGTCTTTGCTATTGATCCTTAAAATCAAGATTTACAGTTTATCACAATGTAATTTTCCTTTATTTTCAGCCTGCCTTTCATGGGTCATATATTCTTAAATACATGGGCCATGTATTCTTAAAGTGGAAAGATATATTAAAGAATATACCTTTTATCCAGTTAAGTTGATTTTGGCTAAAAATAATGAAATAATCAATAACAATGGCTTATAAAATAATAAATATTTGAATAGCTTCTAGGACTACTCAAAAGTGATATTTAAAAGTGCAATTGGCATAATAGTTATTAACTTTCTTGAACTTTGGTATTCTTTGCTTATAAAACTTTTGAACTAGGTTTAGAAAAATACAACAAGATTTAGTGGCATTATTGGCTCCTCAGCGCACTATCATGTTTTAAAAATATGCTTCTTACTTTCTGTGTCATGGTTATCTGATGGCCACCATGTTTTCAGGAATGGAAGCTTACAAAGACACATTTGATAGATTTTTATTTTTTTTATTGAGGAAAACTTTCCATAGATGATCCCAGACAGAATGTCCAGTTTTCATTGGTTAAGACTGATTAAGTGCACATGACCTACTAACAGAAGTCTAGAGAAGTGAGAATATTCATTTTTAGTTTTACTAGTAGCAGATAACACTACCAACTGAAGAAAAAGGGAAGACCATAAGCATTGCAACCAACAATGTTTACTTTGACATTTAACTCAGTGCTTACTTTGGAAGAAGCTGATCATAGCTGGAATTAAACTATTTTTTCCAGAGTCACAAGATTAGCAAATGACAGATCTAATAGTTGAGGTAAGGAATTATGTTGAGTACTCCTCTCTATTAATATTTCTCTAATATCTAATTGATTTCTATTCATTAAACTTATATTTCCAAAGGACTGAAAATATTTACTATGCAAATTTTCCATGTCATCAAATACATATGTGTAAGTCTATGTCAGTTAAGATATAATCACAGTATCATTGAGTTTGTGGAATGGCAGTACACACACACACACACACACACACACACACACACACACACACACACACATATATATATATATATATATATATATATATCAAAGGAGGTTATATATCAGGGAAAGTTTTCTATCTTCCATGGCATGATTTCTATGTATTGAGTACAAGTGGAAATTTTGCTAAGTGGAAATTTTGTAGTCAAATATTTTGTTTTCCCTCAATAGCTGAGTCTAGGGCTACCATAGTGGGAGGATGAATGAGAGAGAAAGACAAAGAGAAATAGATATTTAAAGAGATCAAGTAGATATAGAAAGAAAAAACCCTAATTCTATTGTTAAGAGGTAGTGCTAGTACATTCTTGTGAATTTAAAAGAAGGCTACTGCAGAGGCTCTTTTGCCCCTCTCTGGATTCATTATAAAGAACATTTATGAATACCCCATCCTCCATGCCTACTTGTCTTTATAGTACTGAGTGTTATGTTCACAGTGTGCCATGGCAGATGGAGATTGTCAATACCCTTTTATCATGATTGCTATCGAAGTGGGCAATCATGGTCACTGAATGATCCTTGTGAGTTTTGTTTTGTTTCAGTATTAATTAGGTTCTGATAGTTGAGAGCCTGAAGTGAAAGAGAATAAAAGAGAAGGCTCTCTAGTTGAGAGCCTTAAGTGAAGGAAAATAAAAGAGTGAAGGGGAATAAAAGAGAATAAAATAAAATATGACATGGATTTGAACCAAGAAAATTTATAATAATTGGAAAGGAGAAAGTGAGGTTGGGCTGAACATAACAACCTATAGATATGCATGATAGGAGGTTGGGTTCAGTAAAGATGTTTCATTACCTAACCCTCTCCCCAGACTTGAACACCATGCCCTACATATGCCCCTTATAGCCAGACCTCCATGCAACAAAAGTGATAATTGCTGGGCTCACATGATTGAATGTGGAGAGAACACCTTACCTAAGACTGTGTATATGATTAGTTACTTGTAAAATAAATGACTTGCCTTGAAGAGATGATCAGCGCAAACCAGACTCTGACTCATACACTCTTTACCTATTTCCTTCCTTCATATATATTTTGTGAGCAAGCTTTAAATCATTTATTACAGTGTCAAGTGTGATCAAGTCTCCGGTTATGTTTTTCTTGAATTATATTAAAGCAAAAGAACTGAACACTTTTTCTTGTGTTTACTGATATCATGAGCAAAGCAAAGGAAAATTTAAGAGTTATGTTTTTCTTTTATATTGTGGTGATATTGCTTTTATATCATTTGCATTTGGGGAGTACAGATATCCCCCAAGTGTTGTAACCACAGTGCACCCACCAACAAAGCACCGGTGCTACACAACCTTAGTTCATTGTCCTCCCTCCCCATTTTACTCTCACTCCTCTTCTGAATCCCTCATTCCTGTAATTCAATTTACAGGGTTAGTTTTTAAGTTTGGCCTTTTCTGTTATATTGTATATTTTCACCATAAAGAGTGATACTTGTTTGATCTAGATTCAGGACTGCTAGCCACATTGAATCACATGAAAAGTGAATTAAAAGAAGCTATTTGAGGAGGATGGACAAAACCTGGAGAGAGGAACCTAGAGATTAGACATCATGTCCTTCCAAAAAGAGAGAGTTGTGGATATCAACAAATGCCTTGGTCATTCTAGTCTATTTTAACTAGATTCTAGTTTATATATATATATATATATATATATATCATATATCCATAAAATAAAGTTTATGTACCTTATATAATAAATAAATAATGTATATATAAAGTTATATATATCATATAAACTTTATTTTTATTTTATCTTAGAGAGCTCTCTTTATTATTTAAAAAGCAATAGTCACATATCATTGTATGTTATTTATGATGATTGGTTCTTAGTTTATTGGAGGAGGTGAATTGTAAGTGAGGGTAAAAAAGGGAAAGATGGAGCTGGAGCTAGACATGGAGTTACTTACCTATACGTGAATTATTTTTTAAGTAGTATTTTAGTGCAAATGCCCTTAGAGAGAGAGTGAGCAAAACACTGAAGAGGAAAAGGAGGGTTGAGGCACTCTGGAAGCAAACAAATGATGACATCAGTCTATAGGGACACTTACCTGGACAAATGAGCTTTAAAACTCATCAGTTTTCTTGATTGTAGGTTGGGATCAGCTTTTTACTTTCTGATGCATTCTAAGTTCTTGGTCATTAGTAAACACTAAAAAGTTTAAGAAATTAATTTAAAATGGACAAAACAAAGGTTGTCACTGATGTTTTGTAAGAGTTCCCTAGAAGACATTTAAATGAGCTTTCCCAGAACTATCTCTTGTCTTCTCCTCCTATTCATTATCAGCAAAGATTAATTAGCAAGTGACATCTTTATATAAAGTTAATTCATAGGTCAAGGGCTTTCTACTTGAAAAAAATTTCATTAACCATTCATATAAGCCAGTATTAACCAAGACTTTGATGTCATTCCCATGTCTTCTTTTGTGTATCGAGAGGATAGGAAATCTCCGGAAAACAAAGGTTAATCTTCATAGTGGCATAGTAATGATTACTATTGGGGGCCTTTGGTGTTGCTTATAAAACCTTTGATCTAGGCTTGGAAAAGATAGTTACAAGTTTTGGTAGTATTATTAGCTCTTCAGTGCAATATCATGTTCTAAAATTATGTTTCTAAAATTACTAGTACAGAATTTAGGGCATGGATAGATTTTAGGTCATTTCTACCTCCCTGATTTAGAAACCTTTCTCTAAGAAATACCAGCAGCACAGATTTCTGTTAGAGAGAAATCAGTTTTGGCTGTACTTCAGGCATGGATGTATAAAGTATGAGCATCACCACTTTCTCTAAAAATGAGTTTATTTGAAGCTCAGTCCTATTTATGTCTGTACATTGAATCATTCCTTTCATAAATGTCAACTCAAAACTACTGATGAGATGCGTAAGATAAAGTTATAATAACGTAATCAAATCAGGTTGGTTATTAATAATCTACCCCAAGATTGCAGACTATTCAATATGATAGACTATTAAAAATAAATCTTGGCAATCAAGAGAATTTATTTCATAAAATAATAAATAATATTTTTTATTTTCAAAAGGGCTTTCAACTTCAAAAGTTAATCCTGGTTGGGGGTGCAAGATAGAGGCAGGAAAAAGAAGTATGTCAATGAAGAAGATTATATGAATAAAAGGATATTCTCTCAAATGTCTTAATGCTACAGACCCATGAACTAATAGGCTTTCAGGGACTTACCCCTGATTCTAAGTTCTCTGTGATGTAATGATCACAGGTATTTTCAGGTTAAAGACTATGTTTCCAGAATAGTTACAGATGATACAGATATTTCAGGATCAATAAAGAGATAGGAAGGGAAAGAAAAAATATGAGTAGCTGGTTGTTGTCAGTTTTCTAGGAGTAAGAGAAGAATACAAGACATGGATATTAGGCTGAATCATAGCAGAGCTGTGATTATCTTTAGTTAACATAAAAGAATCTGAAGGTATTATTTGGAATGATACTATCACTATCATAATTTAACATTATCATTCCTTTATCCAATAAAACAATTCACAATTTGTTCCACTTGGGAATAGTCTGACAGAATCCCTCTTAGTCAGATATCAACAAACCTGCTTGAGAAATATCTATGTTTAAGACAAAGCTCTCTAGTCATTACTAGTCAACACCTGGTTGCTTAATCTGTGATCATTTAGCAGTGACTCTGACTTCAGATCATGAGTTTAGATTAAACAAACTCTCTAGACATCTATGGTGTTGTTCTTTGGCATTCTTTATTTTTATTTTATATTTCTTCTGCAAGAAAGTTTAATTGTCGAGAAAAATCATTTGAAAAATGATGTTAGCTTAGATGGAGATGACTTTATGAACATGTTTTTCCAGGAATATTTGAATTTTAAGGAATATATGATGACAGTCACATCTAATTTAATATGTGATAGAATGGATTCAAAGTTTAACATATACCCTGGAAGCTAATCTGATCACTTGTGAAGCTCATTTTACACTGGATTTGATATCACTGGAAGAAGAATGACTATTAGGGAAATAAGCTTTGATAAATATATGCTATGTTCTAGCCCACTTTTTAGGGTCTAGTAATTTTTTATTCTAGAGAGTGGTAATAATTATGCTCTCTTTAAAGATGAAGAAACTTAAGTCTGGAGTATTTAGATAACTTACTAAAGGTAACACAACCTAGAAGAAGAATAGCTGGGACTTTAACCTAGATCTGCTTTATTTATTTATTTATGCATGAAGTTATTCACTAATTTATTCATTGATTTGCCTAATATGTCCCACAAACTGGAGATTCTGCAGTATATGAGAGACAATCATTTGCCCTCAGGGAATTTCTATTCTACTGAAGGAAAGGAGACAGACAGTATCAATAACTACTTAAATTCAAACTGACATCTTTTCCAACTTTCTGCACACTATCTGCTTTCTGCACACTATCTATTATAGTGGCTTATTTTTTTAGATACAAAAAATGTGTGTTTTAGATTATGCACACATATATACACATAGTAAACACATGGTATAAATACCATCTAAGAAAGGTAAGGGGAAAGAGAGACTGGATTGGTATAGAGGTGTTATAGAAGGTTGCAGGAAAGTTGTCTGTGAAGAGTTGATAGCTGAGTTGAGATCTCACTGAATTCATGTGCTCAAGAATTTGGGTTAAAAGCATCTAGGTAGAAGAACAACTCATACAAAGTTCCTAGAGGAGAATGAGCTAGTATGTTTTAAGTACAGTCAAAGCCAATGTGAATGAGAGGCAAATTGATAAGAGTTGAGGTTGGGTAAAGAAAGGTAGGGTCCAGAGGATGTAAAAGTTTTTAAGCTACTGCAAGGATATTGGATTTTATTCTGTATATGATGGGAAATCATGAATATTTTAAACCAGGTGACATAATATGGCATCCGGTTTAGATGACTACACAATGACTGTTTGGTGGAAATTGGACTTTAAAGACACAAAAGAGTAAACAGGGGGACTAGTAATTGGGTAATAACAGTGAAAAATTTTGTGCTATTTGTTTCTCATATAGTTTTAGTTTCTAAGTCTGTTTTCATCCCTGGACATATAAACATTTATTTGAGCATGATTTTGAAAGAGACCAAGATAGCGCTTAAATCAAGGCTTTACTGGCACCAGGGAATCTGCACTAGTCATTGTTGGCCTGAGTATGAAATGTGCTCATTAACAAAGAAAATTGGAAACCAGGAGGATCTTTCCCATTAGGGCTTTGTTTTCAGAGGCATTAATAGATATACCTTTCTCCTGCTCCAGAAACTATTAATAATTCTCCCTTTGGTGCCCAAATACAATAGTATCTGAGTCTTCGTCAGTAGGGCATGAGATGTTAAAAAAATAAGAATTGAATCATGCTGATTATTTGAATTCCGAGAAACAGAAACCAACCAGGAAAAATTTATATTACAAATAAATAAATAACACATACAAAATAATAAAACACACCTAGACAATGTGTTTTATAAGCACATTTTGATTAACTAAAGGGGTAGAACTACCATTGATTCTCCTGTATGAATGAAATCAGAAATCAGTAAGTCACCAACAACTTTGACAGTATTCTTTCTTTTCCTCTCATCCCATCTTTTCACTGCAGGTCTGTCCACTTCTCAGCAAAGGACCCCTGGTGAGTAAATCAGGCTTCCCCAAGGAGCAGACCTTCTATCTCTGGCCACCTGAGTATAAGCCTGTTCTGTAACAGGCAGTAAATAGTTAGTATTGATAGAGGGTAATAATGCAGTAAAATTGAATAGGCACTTTCTGGGCACGTGCCTAAAAGCAACAGCGTATGGAGTTGTGGTGGGGTCTGGGTATCACAGTTTGAGTCCCACCAAGGGCAACACAGCAAGACCTAGTGCCCCCAAATAGCTGGGTGTGGTGGTGTGTGCCTGTAATCCTAGGTACCTGGGAAGCTGAAGCTGTGGATTGCTTGAGTCCATGGTACTATGGGCAAAGTGAGCCTACGGTTCCATGGGCAAAAATAGTGAGACCTAGTTTAAAAAAAAATTGAATAGGCACCAAAAATGCTTTGGTGGGTGGAGTCTGAAAGAACTGAGAGAAATGGGAAGTGGGAAGAGAGGGTGGAGATAAAAGGAAGGAGTGAAAAAAAGGAAGACAAAGGGAAAGGAAGGAGACAAAAATGGTGGACTGAAAGAACAGGCCCACCTGGCCTGGCCAGGAGAAGTCCCCTGAAGTGACTTGGTGGTAGCAAGGAGACATGGTGACCGGCAGAAGAGTAGCCGATGTGAAGATTGTAGCACCGCAGCAAGGTGGTATAGTAAGTTGGTACCTGGAGATGGCCAGGGATTTGGAAAGCTGATTTGGGCATCAGCAATTATGGAAGAAATTTGAAGAACCTTGGAGAAATGGAACAGTATGGAACACTGGAGAAGAAGCGAAATGGAGACTTGGGAGAAAGACTGGACTTTTCAATGCCTGCCTCATGTTTGGAGGGGCAAAGGGGCACCCTCTTGGACATTTTGTACTAAATGTTTGAGACTTTTGTACCAAATAGTGATTAGGGTAAGATAATTGGCCACTTGTAGTAGTAAGAACTTATTGTTTTCCCTGTTGAATTTTCTTGTTAATAAAAGTCCTTGTTAAAATGCATTTTAGTGACAACTGCCATGTGTGGATGAGACAGATCTGGTAAAAAAGCTGGGTGGCAGACCACATTTTAAAAGTTTGTTTTTTTTTTTGTTTTTTTTTTTTTTTTCCCCTGTGGCTGCCTAGTTGGTGACTTCTGCCCTCTTTTGACCCGACTTCAGTATGAGTCTTTTGTTCTGGTTTGCCTGGGCTTGCCCTGGTCTTACTAATGAAAGTTGGGTTTACGGGGTAACTGGAAAGACTAGTTACTCTATGTACTAACTAGAGCACAACTTGTGGAATGGATAGGGATATTAGGAGTCAAAGGAATTGGAACTAGCAAGATCCAAATTGAACCTAAAAAAAAAACTTGATGATGGTTCCCTTAGGCTTTTTCAGTTAGAATTTAGCCAACTCTTATATGTTCAAATATAATTTAGCTAGTTACTTTAGAAATCCATAGACATAATCTATGTCTTCCAGAAATGGCTATCTACTGGATATAGTTTCACCACTGTGTCACCACTACATCAGCTATAGTAATCAACCCAATAAGAAACAATTTAGATAACTAATCAAATATGGCTGATTTTTAATTTAATATTATCAAATCTACTCTCAGTAATATTTTGATTTTGCCTGTTCTTTTATATTCAAATCTGTACTATTCTTAGAGATTCCTCATCCTTTCCCCATCTTCAAGATATTTAAACAACTGACTTGGCTATTGGCAAACTCAGCTACCTTATCATCAAATTGGGCAGGTTCTCTGTAGACAGACAATGAGTCCACCTACAACAGTGGCTTTTGTTTTTTTATTTCCTAGGTTTATGATCCCCAAAGCCCAGGATATCGCCCCATGTTTACTGTCTTAAAGTTCACCCTCATTTTACTCCTAGTGTGATAAATTTAAATACTATACACTTTTCCAGTGTATAGACCCTAAATTACTTAACTTTATGCAACCCATACCAACTATAAGAACTATCACAATGTTGTGAACCCAGGTTACCTCAATAAAAAATAATACAATTTCAAGAAAGTTGCATACAAATTTCCTATGTAACATAAATAAACCAGCATTGTTTCTTCAACTTTGCTTCTGAAACATGAACACAGAGCCAGATAAATAATTATAGAGTTATTTAGGTTTCCATGTTAGGTTTCTCTCTTAACTGATGAGATACAAAGCAGAGCTTGGAGAGTGGATTAAAGACTATTCATTGAGCACCTTACTGTTTGTGAGACTGAAATGTGACCTTCCTTTCTGGAGTCTCCCCAAAGCAGATGCTGGTGCAAGGTGCTTTATTTGAAGGATGAACCTAAAAAGTCTTAGTGAAAAAGTTTGGAACATGAGTCAGTGGAGGAAGAATAGCCAATAAAGAATATAATAATTGCTGCCACTGGGAATAAGGCCTCTGCCTGAAAGGTACCTAATGAGACTATGTCTTAGAAATTTCCCACTCTAGGTCAGGGAAGGTAGGGCATCTAACCAAAAAATGGTGGTTGCGGATTGTCCCCGAGGAAGTTAATCCTCCTCATGCCCTTCTCAGAAGTACATGGTCTTATATTTTCCAGCGAAATCTTGAGAAGCAGAGTCAAGGTAGTTGGGTTAACAAACTCAACTTTCAGGAAACTGTCCAGCACAGGTGTAAGTGAGCCCAGGTGAACCACAGGGGATTTGGTGGAGCACCAAATATCTATTAAGGAAGGAATCACTATGGGTTATCACAGTCTCTTATTGAAGAACTAAGGATTCTGGGTCTGAACATTTCCTGACCTTCCTGTATGTATCTTTTTACATACAGTTCTATACCATTTTGAATATGGCATTTGCATGAATGTTTAAATGATTTAATTATAACTGAATTTTGACTGATTTTAATTTTTTTCTAAAGATTCACTAGTTTAAGAGGTGTCCAATTAGACAAGACAGTCTTATTATAGAGTAGGCATTTGCCTGATGTAATTGACCTCCAACAAAGGGTAAATTTTCCCAGGGACATCAACTGTATGTCCAAATGATTGTACTTTGGGTGAATGAACTCTAATTTGTATAATTTCCTTCTTGTGCAGTTTCAATGCTATCTCTAGTTTTTCCTAGAACATGTAACACCTCAATAAATATTCCTACACATTTATATCTTGGCATAATTTTGTGGATATCTCTGAAAGGAAACTTTTGATTTCTAAATTTCCAATACCAGATGCAAGAATTTGTTCTCCAAAAATGCTCCACTAATTACAAGTTCTAGCTAACAGAATATGATGATAGTTGGCTCTCCATATCTTGTATATTGTCCAACTTAAACATGTTTCTATCTGTATATGAACAGATGGTTAGAATTATATTTCTCAATGAATGAGTGAGCATAAAGTTGATTCGTGTTCTTTTTATTTCTTTTTTTGTGAATTGCTTATTCATATTTTTCACACTTATCTATTTGTTCTTTATTTAATAAAGCTATATTTAATTTTAGTTTATCCCTCTAAAATATAGGGTAATAGATTCCTAAAAATAACATCAACAGCAAAAAATTCTCAGATAGTAACAGCAACAGCAACAACAGAAAATACGTGACTATATCCCTCTCTTTTCTGGAAACTTCTGTTCTTTTTAGTTTGGTTTTGAGCTTTAAATCAAAAGCTATAAAGATAAGTATTGTCATGAACATGTGTCTCTAGCTGATCAATCTTAATAGTAAGAAATAATATAACATGTCCCGATAGGCTGCCTTTTAACATGTTGTTGTGTGTAGATAAAACCATTAATCGTTGAGGTGGTAGCACCTCTGCTTTTCACACCTTTAAAAATATATTTGGAAGTATGAAAATATTGCATATACTATAAAACCAGAAAATCCATTTATTTATTTTTACATGGTCAACATCTTACAAGAGTTTTTGAAGACAGTTTGTGCAACTTAAATAATCAGAATGGATGGCTTGAAATCTGTAAAAGTTGGTGGTGGTTGTGGTGTGGTGACTGCACCTGGCACCTGACGATGGCTCTAGACCAGATGCAATGTTGTAAACCAGTGTTACCTCAATGAAATAATTCCAAAAAATTTTTGAGTGACTCAGGGAAAGTAGTTTTTTTACTGATGTATGATTTATCCTGAAAAATTTTAAATGTCTGGGATGTTTTCTCAAGATTATCTGCCATATATGTGACTTTGGTAATTTTTTTTCAAGTTTGTGACTTATTCATCTTCTCTACAACATAAATCGCAAAACACTACAACACTTGTTAGAAACTTTTTAAAAGGCACTGTTGTTTTCCCAAAAACCCACCTGATTGGGAAAAAAATTTTCATCCTACACATGTGATAAAGTCTTGATATTGATAACAAAGATCCACAAAGAACCCACACATCTTAACAGAAACAAGACAAAAAATACAGTCAAAAAATGGAGAGATCTAAAAATTTCTTCTCCAGAGAGGAAATACAAATGGCCAATAGGCATATGAGAAAATGCTCAGCACCACTAATAATCAGGGAAATGCAAATCAAAACCTCAAAGAGGTACCACCTTATACCAGTTAGAATGACCCACATCAAAAAAATGGGCAACACATGCTGGCATGGATGTAGAAAGAAAGGAATTCCTGCTGGTGGGAATACAAACTGACCCAGCCACTATGGGAAGCTGTGTGGCAGACACTTATATTACTGAAAATGGAACTACCATTCAATCCAGCAATCTCACTTCTGGAAATCTACCTGAAGGTTACAAAAATACTAATTCAAAAGGGCACCTGTATGCAGATGTTTATTGCAGCTCTATTTACCATAACCAGAATATGGAAACAACCCAAATGCCCCAGGATAGATGAATGGATGAGAAAGCTATGGTATATGTACACAATGGAATATTCTTCATCAATCGAAAAAGACAAACTTACGTCATTTGCAGCGACATGGATGGAGCTAGAAGGAATCATGCTAGTAGAAATAAGTCAGAAAGGAAAAGAGAAGTACTGGATGGTTTCACTTATATAAGGCAGATAGGGAAAACAAGCAAACAAACAGACAAGAAAAATTTAAAACTATCTGCAGAACTGAAGTATAGACCAAGGAATGGGAATGGGGTGGGGGGGGATTGAAGGTAGGATTAGCACAAAGATTAAGATGATAATTCTTGAGTGACAAGGTAGTGAGAGAAATCTGTGGTAGACATCAATGCAAGATAAATTAATTAATGGTTTAAAACAAAAAATTTATTTGAAAAAATAATGTTTATCTTATTCTTCTCTAGAAGTGTTCACATTGCTGAAGTGTTGATTTTTCTTAACAGTTTCCTAACATGTAGCAATTTCTCCTAAGATAGAATGATCTGAGATTGATTTTACAGGAGGCCAGCTTGTATCTAAGGCATGAAATTAAAATAAAGGTGTCAAAGTCCCAGTAGCTTATGAGTTTTTGTATAGAGGAGCACTCTTTTTTTTTTTAATTTTAAATTTTAAATTTATTTATATATAACTTTCACAACATTGTAATTCCAGGGGTTTACTCCCCCTCCCCTCCTTTCCCCCCTCTTTTCTCTCCTGCTCAAAGTTGTGCACTTCAGTTTGGTGCTTAGCTTGTTTTGACTTTTCTTTAAGTCTTTTGTTTATTTTTTCACTATATCCCATATATTAGTGAAACCATTTGGTTTCTGTCTTTTTCTTTAAGACTTGTTTCTGCTAATATGATTTCTTCTAAGTACATCCATATGGTTATAAATTTGTCGAATTTATCATTTTTAACTGATGAGTAACATTCCATTGTGTATATGTACCACATTTTTTTTTTTCATCCACTCATCTCTTTTGGGGCATTTAGATTGCTTCCATGACCTTGCAATTATAAATTGTGCTGCAGTAAACATCCGAGCACAGGTGTCCCTTTGTACCCACATTGAGGTCTCTTTTGGGTAAATTGCTGGGTCAAATGGTAGTTCCATTTTCATTAACTTGAGGGTCCTCCACACAGCTTTCCACAACGGTTGGACTAGTTTACATTCCCACCAGCAGTGTAGTAGTGTTCCTTTCTCTCCACATCTAGAGGAGCACTCTTATAGGTTTTAGGAACGTTGACTATGAAATATGAAATTTTTGACTACACAATCACAATCATTATTCTACATTAAAACTAACAAATTATCTTTTTGGAAGCATTAGAATTGTCTGCAGAATTTCTCATGGATTTATCATTCTTTGCAACTACTACTTTTATTTATTTTTGAGAAAACTTGAAGTAAATAATTTAATATCTACTGATGTCAGTGACTTAGGTCATCTTTGACATTACTACAATGTTATAGATAATGTGTGGATACTCTTCTGACATTTTGTGTGTGTTATTTTGTTTCAAACTTTATACAATCCTAGGAGGTTGGTTCTAATAGACCAGTTTAATAAGCAAAGAGTCTGAGACAGAGGGAGATTTATCTAAGATAGGCACAGTGAAAATAACTCAAATAGGTAGGGAGGGGGAAGGGCAAATGTGATACACACAATTAAACAGACTTCATCTTAGTTTCTTCTTGTAGGCAAGGTCATCCCAAGTATCTGATTACTTTTCAATACCCATTGGTCTGTCATCCCTTGTAGCTTGCTGAACTTGCTCTGCCTTCCTTAGAGGTCACACATTTCACTCTTTTAAATTAAAAAAGTAAAGCTCATGAACATGCATAAATCTTTTTGAATATGTGGTTTTATTTGGATAATTATCTTAAAGTAGCATTCCTGGATCATATTTTAGTTCTATTTTCATTTTTTTTTGAGGAATTTATGCAGTGTTTTTGATAGAGGTTGCTGCAAATTACATTCCCATTGAAAAATATATGGTTTCCTATTTTTCCATGCTCTTGCCAACACTTATTACTTCTAGACTTTTTGAGCCTCTGTGTTAAGTGATATCTTGTTTTGATTTTCATTTCCCTTAAAATAAGTGCTAATGAGCATTTTTCCCCATGTTCCTATTGGCATCACTATACAGCTTTGGAAAAGTATTTATTTAGTTTTTCTTCCAGTTATCTTTTTTTTAGCTTGTTGAATTGTGAGTTTATGTTTTCGATATTATGATGACAATGATCAAAGTATGGGAACAACTTAGGTTCATTAACTTATGGTTGGATAAAGAAGTAGTAGTACATCCAATGGAATATATTTGGTTAAAAAGAGGTCATTCCTTTTGTAACAATATAGATGGAATTTTAGGTGAATGTGTTCAATGAAGTAATTCAGAAAAAAAAGGAAAAAATGCAAGATTATTTCATTCATATGTAAAGCATATTTAAAAAATCAGCAAAACAATCTAAACACACACACACGCATGCACGCACGCACGCACGCACGCACACACAGTTCTCATAGTCTGAAAACTGAATGATGGTTACCAAACTGGGTAGGGATAAGAAGTAGGTGGTCAATTTGGTAGTGGTGAATGATACAGATCTTTGGTGGTGGGTACAATGTAGAGTGTACATTTATTGAGGGCCTAAGTTATACTCCTGAAATTTATCTTATATTATAAACTGATGGTATATTAATTAAATATAAAAAAGCCAAGCAAAAAAAGTCAACTAATTAGCAAAAACTACATATGCTTAGTGTTAAATAATCAGAATGCTCCGTTCTTTCCTTCATGTTTAAAATGTTCCTTATATTTGTAACATGATTTTGGGTTTTTTTTAATGATATTTTCATCCAAATATATTTTTGCATTTTGTAACAACTGAAAAAGTCACTGCTTTCTGAAATCCAAATTCCATATCCTTACACAGTGCATTTAGCTTCCTTCTCCCTCCCTAAACAGAGTTAAACACTCACTTTACATAAGAATGGAAAAAAGTTAAACATTATTTTACCTTAAATTCGAGTTGCAACTCACAGTTTCTTATTTGAGATATAAAAACTCACTGTCGGAGTAGACATTTAAAATATTTTAACTTACTCAATAGATTGTCTGCATTTAATATACTTATATTACAGTATCTTCAAAGTATTTATTAATCATTTGACTAAGATCTTAAAATTAGTGTAGTGATAATTGCTATTATTTTATGTTGACTTTTATAAAAATATTTCATTACTTTCTTCTGAGCTGTCAGCTGCTACTCAGGTTCTCCCATTCCTGGCACCCATAACCATAATAAAACACTAGAAAATGAAGTTAGAAATACTTTATCAGAAGGAAACAAAACTGAGCCCTCTTCAGTTACATGCAAGAAAACTATGTCAGACTAGAGGAAGAACATAAGCAACATTAAACTTCTAAATTTCAGGGTAGATGATGGTACGTGGCATAAAACTCTATAGAATGTTTTTTCTTGACAGGCATGATGGCATATGCTTGTAAGCGACAGCTTATGGAGTCACGGCGGGGACCAGGGATTGCGGTTCAAGTCCCACCTGGGGCAATGCAGTGAGACCTAGTCCCCCAAAATAGCTGGGCTTGATGGCACGTGCCTGTAATCCTAGCTACCTGGGAAGCGGAGGCCGGAGATTACTTGAGTCCATGGTACCATGGGCAATATGAGCCTGAGGTTCCATGGGCAAAAAATAGCAAAACATCTCAAAAACAACAAAAAAAGAATGATCTTTCTTCATTACTGTCCATTTTGCCAAGGTAGATTTTTTCAACACTAATGTTGGAAAAAAAAAAAGAAACTGAAAATACTTGAATGTTAGAATCACTCCAAATCTGCTTTAATATATTAAGTATTAGAATTTATTGGTTGCACAGCTGGAATTTTTCTTGCAACTGATTAAATTGCATTCCATATTAATAATTGCTAAAGTGGTCTTGATCATTTGCCTTGTGAAATACTCATGAATACTTACTTTGTAGTTAAAACTCCTGGTGTGGAGAATATTTCAAAATTTTAGTATGGAAAATATTTAGAAAGAGCTTCAGGGCACATGGCTTCAATATCACAGCAAATCTTTTTGAATCTTCATAATATTATAACTGCTTAAGTGTAAGGAAACCTCAGAGCTTGTAAAAGGAATAAGTTCACACTTGGGGAAAACCTCAGTGCTCGTTGAATCCAACATTTTTATTTTATAGGGAGAAAAATATCATTGAAATCATGACTTTTAAGACTATCTATTTGGGATGAAGTGATGGAAGAGGCAGAAGCAGAGCTGCTTGTAGACAACAGAGTTTCAGACTCTTGCAATAAAGGCCATGATTTTCAATATAGCTTTCTGGACAGAGCCCTCACTATATTTCTTCTCCGTACTCTAGCCTTCCCACCTTTTTGTTCCCTCAAATGTACCAGGTGATTTCTAATGACTGTAATTATTGTTGCTTTTATGAGTCTTCCCTCTAGTTAGTGCCTAACTGACCTTCAACTTCTATTACAGAAAGTATCCTTTTTCCAACAAGGCTCCCAGTACCCAACTTTCCCCATTAACAGTATATTTTCTTATACTTCTTAATTTCATTTGTTGATTCCATCAATCACCTTTCCCCTTTTCTATGCTAATGGATACAATTTGAAGAAAGGTATGACCTGTAAATATTTTTCTTCTCCATTCTACTCTCAGAAGAGCATACTCAACCTGAATTATTGAATAAATAAATGATATGAGTGGAGATATTATTTTAATTAAGAAAAATTTCATGATGTTTGGGTTTGTAGATAGAACTAGAGACACTAAGAGGATATAGAAAGAACAACCAGGTGGCCTAGATGAAAGGATTTGGGAACTAGCTAGTGTGATTAGTGGATTGAAAGGAGACAAAGAAATTATATTTTGTGAACAGGGAACTAAAAAAAAAAAAAGGCTATAGAGGAAGTTCCTACTTTCACTTCCAAGAAGAGTATCTAATAGTTAACTAGAGGGATAGTACAAAGAAAGAGTCCCATGGAGTGGAGTGAAACTAGGACAACCTTTTGATATCAGAGGCTGAAACACACTGTGTAGGGGAAACACAAAGGAGAGTCCCACTTCATTGAAGAGGAGGTGAGTGTAAAACAATATCTGAAGCTGTAATACTGGGTGGAGAACACAGCAAGCTAGACTGCTAGCTCAGTAAGGGCCCTGGGAAGAGGAGAGGAATAATAGTGATATGTACACACCACAGAACAAGGGGAAACATGTACAAAGGTATTATGGTGCCATGCTACCTCATTGTCCTGTAAGGAAATGAACCCCCCCCCCCAAAAAAAAAGGTGCTCTAGTAGCATGCAATTTCCCTTCTATATTACTCAGAAGTGTTACAAACCTGTGAAGTATACTAACTGCCCAGCTAGAGACTCTCAAATCTGTAACCTCATAAGGAAGAGATATAAGTATTATCACAAACATGAACTACTCTTGGAACAATTCTTCCTATTGGATAGGAAGTATCCAATGGGAGCTGGACCCTGTGGTCTAACTTTCCCACCTAACACCCCCAATCTGGCTGACTCATAATTACAGAAACATATCTTGGTAGCTGAGAAATACAAAGGGTGAAAATTTGAGTCTAGTCATACCATACCATAGTGCCACCTGTAGGAAAAGGAAAAGTAGCTAAGTTCTCTAAGTTGAGAACTTAAATTTCATATATATATAAATATATATATTTGAAATTTCATAGATATAATTATATGTATATGAAATTTAAAGCAGTAACTGGGAAAAGAAGTATAATGCATGATAACTTCATACCTCAAGAGACTATGGCATAACAACTCTCCAGAATTCAAAGACATGGGAGATTATATCTCTCTATCATAAAGAGTTCAAAATTGCTATAATGAAAAAGAGAGATAAAGGAAAAACGCAGACAGGTCAAAGTGATATAAGAGAACACAGAAGAGTTAAGCAAAGAGATAAAATAAAGTTTGGTAAACAAATTAATGAGCTTGGAAATACAATTAAGGAGCAGAAGATAGAAACTGAAGCATTAACTAGAAAATAAGAGATACAGAATGTAAAGAACTCAACAAATAACATTAAAAATTGACACAGAGCTGTGCAAGTTGAATAGGTCAGATGAAGATCAAATAAGTGATATCAAGCATAGCAATACAAAAAAAGACAGAAGTGGAAGAAGAGCAAGAAGTAGGATGCAAAAAGACCAGAGTAGTAGTTTAAGACTGTCCAGTTCTACCAGGAAAGACTACATAAGAATAATATGTATCCTAGAATGGAGAGAAAGGGGAGCAAATTTTTTTCAAAGAAATAAAAGAGAAAAATTTCCCCAAATTGAGGAAGAATCTAAATATACAAGTCCATAAAGCAAAATAACAAATTTATATAAATGTAATGAAACCTACACCAAGAAAAATAACAGTTCAAGGCAAAGTAAAATATTGCTGCCAGCTAGTGGGAAAGAGAAGGTAACTTTTAAAGTTATTGCCATCAGACTTTCTTAACTTGCCAGGAGAATTACAACAGATGGAGAGAATAGGATGATCTATTCAAAATACTCAAATATAAAAATTTCTGGCCTAGAATAGTGTGCACAGAAAATCTCTCTTTCAGATATTAGGGAGAAATAAAAACACTCCCAACAAATGCTGTCAACACTAGACTTCTTCTACAGGAAATGTTGTAAAGAACTTTCCTATATAAATAGAAGAAAATCCACATTAAAGGAAACAAGGGAGTAGATCTAGAAAGCTAAAAACAAAGTTGCAGTAGCAAGTCCAATAATCAATAATTATGCTTAATAAGATTGATTGAACTCATTAGTCAAAAGGTACAGAGCAGCAGCTTGGACCAGAAAAATAAATTCCAACTTCATGCTGTTGAGAGGAAACTCACCTGTGCTACAAATATAAACCTAATTCAAAATAAAAACAATCCTTTAGGCAAAATAGAATACTTAAATATGCAGGCACAGCCACACTTAAATCAGTTAAAATAGACTTGTGGTTAAAAAATAAGAGACAGGAACCGGGCACGGTGGCGCGTACCTGTAAACTTTAGCCTTTGAAGCGGCTGGGGCTAGGGATCGCGGTTCGAGCTCCGCCTGGGGCCGGTAGCGAGACCTAGTTCCAAAAAAACAGCTGGGTGTGATTACAGCCTGTAATCCCAGCTACCTGGGAAGCTGAGGCTGGGGATTGCTTGAGTCCGTGGTACCCCGGGCAATGAGAGCCTGCAGTCCTACGGGCAAAAACAGCGAAACCTAGTCTCAAAACAAACAAACAAACAAACAAAAAAAAAAAAAAAGAGACGGGGATGGATGTTATAAAATGATTTAGGAATCTATACAATAAAAAGACATAAGATGTCTCTCTCTCTGACTTATCTTTCTCTGATATAGCTCTCTATTGATAGCTATGTGGATATATATAATATATACATATCTATATCAAATATGTATAGTACACACACATATATACTAAATAAAAGGATTTAGACTATTTAAAGCAACTATTAATAAACCTAAAAACAGAAATCTACGGTAACACAATAGTAGAAAGGGACTTCGTCAGTCAGTTATACCAATTGACAAATGAATCAGAAGGAAAATGAGGAAACAACAGTCTGAAAGTAGAAAATAGAGCAGACAAATGTCTTAAAAGACATTAACTGACATTTATAGGACACTTCACCCTTAAAAAGATGAGCATATATTGTTCTCAAATGTACATGGAACATTCTCCCAAAGAGAATGAATATTGAATAACAAAATAAGTTTTAATAAATCCATAGAGATTGAAATCATATCAAATATCTCCTTATAACAATAATATCAAGCTATAAACCAACAAAAGAAAAGAGTGCAAGTAAAACTTTAAACATTTATAGATTAAACAAAACACTACAGAATAAATATTGGGTAAGTGAGAAAATTAAAAAATATCTGGAGACCTTTTGTAAATGAAGACAGGAATTTCCAAAACGTATGTGACTGAATAATATTAAGAGGAAGTTTAAAGAAAACAAGAAAGTTCTTAAATAATCTTACCTTATACCTTAATGAACAAGTGTAAGAAGATTAAATGAAACCAAAGTCACTGGAAGGACATAATAAAAATTAGAGTGGGAATAAACTAGAAATTAAAAATATATATATATCTCAATAAAAAGGTGGTTTTTGGAAAATAAACACAAAATCAATAAATCTCTAGCTAAGATCACTAAAAAAATCAGAAAAAATTCCAATAAAGTATACTATAAAAACACATTAATCACGATAGTATGGTATTGGAATAAAGGAAGACACATATGTGATGGAATAGAATTGAGAAATAAATCCACATGATAGTTTACTGTCCACAAAGTAGCTTAGAATATACAATAGAGAAAGAAAAATCTCATAACAATGATGGGAAAACTGGATAGCTACTTGCCAAAAAATGAATCTGTCACTTTGTCACATTATAAACAACAATTAACTCAAAATTGAATAAAGACTCAGTTGTAAGACCTACAACTGTAATATACTTAGGGGAAAGCCTAGGTAAAACACTATATCACATTAACTTCAGTGACGTCTTTGGGGACTCCATTAAACAAAGGAAACAAAAGCAAAAATAAAAGGGAGTTCATTAAACTTACAAGTGTCTGCACAGCAAAAGAAACTATCATTAAAATAAGAGTCCCAATTGAATGGGAGAAGATATTAGTACGTCATACATATAAACAAGGCTAATGTCTAAGAGCTACAAAGAACCCATACAACTTTAGAAAAAGAAAAAAACAACCAATGAAAGAATGGGTTCAAAATTTAAATAGACATTTCTCAAAATAAAGCACATAGATGACCAACAGGCACATAAAAAACTGCTCAGCAACATGCATCATCAGGAAAATGCAAATCAAAACCACAATGAGGTACAAACTCATATACATGAGAAAGCATTATATCAAAAAGACCAGAAAAAAGTGTTGATGAGGCATAGAGATAAAGGAATCCTAAGACACTATTGGTGGGGATATAGACAGTGCAACCCCCAAGAAAAGTTTTATAGTTTTCTTGAAATATTAAAAATATATCTATCATATGATCCACTAATTTCACTCCTAGGCATTTACCTGAAAAATGAAAAACCACTAATTCCCAAGGATATATGCACTCCTATGTGCGTTACAGTACTACTAACAATAGCCAAGTTATTGAAGCAATTTAAGCACCCAGCAACAGATGAAAGGATTAAGATTAGTTGTTTATGCACTGTGGAATATTATTCTGCTGTAAAAAATGAAGTTTTACTATTTGTGGGAGGATGGATGAATGTGGAGGAGATTATATGGAGAAAAATAAATCAAGAGGAAGACAAATACTATTTTACTCATCTGTGAAATATAAAGAACCCCCTCCCCCAATAACACAAAAATAAATCAAACAAACCCAGGAAATCTGATTGCAGACCTGAGTCTACCAAAAAGGGGAGAATGGACAGTGAGGAATATAGGGGGGAGGTATCCATGGACTATTTGGAGAATTATATTTATATCGGTAGTGGATGTGTTATGAAAACATATATTTGAAGAATTGTAAGTCTATATCCCTAAATCATATGCAGTGTTGTAAAACAATGTTACCTCAATTAAAATAAAATAGAATTTTAAAAAAATAAATAAAATATAATCATAAACCTAAGTAAACATTAAAGATGTCTTACTGATCTTTTTAGAAGACAGATTTTATTTGCCCCAAGGTTTCCATTGACTCTCAGTTTGAACTCTGAGAACTGGTTTCATTACAAATTAGATCATTCTCAGGTCCTTTGGCAAACAACACGTATAATTCTAACCAGTGTAGATACCAATATTGCCAATAGCATGGACTGTTAAATCTGGAAAATGCATTACAAAATTCTTTGGCAATTGATCCGTCTTACAGAGGAGGAATAAACCTTGTTTGGTAACTCAATACATTAAAATAGTAAACTAGAGAGGGGCAAGTGGTCTTCTATTGCTGTAGTATTTGGTTAAGTTATTAAACAGGATAATTTGATCATTTAGACTTATTTTGTTCTACTTCAGTTTTAAGTTTACAGAGTATGTTAAAATGCAACTATACCAATCTGTGCCATCTTTCATTCCAAAGAATGTGAATGAATCTGGTGGCAAAGTCTCTGTGACAGTATTAGGTCCTTGATTTAGGGAGGAATCCTGTGGGTCCTGGGACTTTGTCATGTTCACTGCTCATAACAATCAATCAAACTCTCAGGTCAGGGTACTTGTGATAACCCTTGCAGAGAGCTGCTGATCTTTCTACTGTTATTGTTTCTATCCTCTTGATGAAAAACTATGAATGTAGAAAAATAAAAATGATTTTGATATATCATTTATAGTGATTTCATAGTATTCCATTATATGAATAGTTTTTAAGAAACCCTATAATTATGGTCATTTAAGTTACTTCTAATTCATTGCTATCATATATTGTTGAAATGAGTATGTTTTGTTTATTTAGGATAAAGTGCAACAAATCAAGCTATTAGTTGTAGAATGGGAAGCATTTTAAAGTTCATGAACTCAAACTAGGAAAAACATTCTTGAGTTAAGAATATTACACTTGTCTTTAAGCTCCCTGACAGCAAAAACTTTTATCTTTTTAAGCTAGTGTCTCAAATATTTTGTTTGACTCATGACTACTTAGAGCTACACTGATTCAGTTATTCCCAAATCAGTCTGGAGTAAGCTATCAATTAATTAACTTCCTTTGAATACTGATTTATATCAATAACATAGAAGGAAATAAATTCATTTTTTTTCTATTCTTAGCTATCTTCAAATATAACCTTTGTTTTTTGTAATTTTAAAAATAAATTCTTTGTTTCTCAAATTTTGTAGGTGGTACAAAGGTGTGTGTATGTGTGTGTGTGTGTGTGTGAGAGAGAGAGAGAGAGAGAGACAGAGAGAAAGAGAGGAGGGAGAGAATGAGAGAAAGAGTGAGAAAGATGAGAATGGAAATTTACTCTGTCCCTTGACCAGTTTAGTTACTACTAAGGCCCTTGGATATTCTTTACAGATTTTTTCAATTACAACTGAATTAAAGAACACACATACAGTTCAGTGTCCTTTTAAAAAATATATTTATTTTGTTCAAATTGCTGTTAGAATTGTGCAGTCTTTAATCTTCTTGAGCTGCAAACATTTCTCAAGACATCCCAAGTTCTTAACACTAGATGGCATCATAGAATTATCACACTGATCCTGGAAAAGGAGAGCCACTCCAAAGCACACAATTTTCAACTTTGAGAAAAGTATTTGGAATATGAGGATATGGCTTTGACATAATAAACATGACTTGACTTTATACTTTTAAAACTGCTGAGTATATATGGTATCATTTTCTAACTTTAGTATGAATGTAATGGTGCTGAAAGTGGAAATCACTAATAATCTCATTTGAAAATATTCAGTTAACATTTTAATAAATGTTACTGGAATTTGAGACTGTTAAATACACATATATTACATATACATGTGTATATATGTTGAAAATTTCATTTTGCAAAATGTATTTTATCAAAGTAAACTGTAGACAACTTTTGCCTAATTTTAAATTGTTATTTCTTTTCTTTTTGTTGAGTTGTACTGAGTGCTTTTGTAGCTCTCAGATATCAGTTAGTTGTCACACATAGGGTGTGCAAATGCTTTCTCCCATTGTTAAGGGTGTTTTGTTTTAGTGATAGTTTCTTTTGCTGTATTCCGGCTTAATGTATTCCTGTTTCCGGCTTAATGTATTCCTGTTTGTTTATCTTTGCTTTTGTTTCCCTTGTTGTTGTACTCAAGTTCCCCAAAACACCACTAAAACCAAAGTTGTACCTATGCTTATGTTTTTTTCTATTCATTTCATACATAGACTTACTTGTAAGACAGAAATAAAAGCACCCGATTGTTTTATTCTTAAAAAAAATATATCATATTTGGAATTATGTGCATATTTGGAACTCCAGGAATTGGTCAATTTCACCTAGGCTACCAAACTGTGTGAAACAAATTTTTCAGTTTGGTTTATTTCATTTTGTAATGTACATTTAAGTTTTCCATGTTCTTTCATGATTTAAGAGCTCATACTTAGATTCAATTGTTCCTTTGTGCATTGTACTTTTTGATGTTTTATCTGAAAAGTCATCTTCATACCCAAGAACACCTAGACCACCTATGCTATCATTTACGGACTTTATAGTTTCGTATCTTACCTTTAGATCTATAATACAACTTGGGCTCTTTCTTCCGAAGAGTGTAGGGCTTGTATGTAGATTATTATTATTTTTTTTGTATGTGGATATCTAGTTGTTTCTAAGACATTTGTATAGCAATCTTTGTTCCATTATTTGATGTATATTCATTTATCAAAGAGTAATTTGCTATTTGCTATTTATCTGTTTCTGGTCTTCTCTCCCATTATCTTGATTTATCTGTTCTTTCACAAATTCCATACTATCTTTATTACTGTAGCTTAGTAGTATGTCTTAAAATTGAGTATTGTCAGTTCTCCAACCTTGTTCTCTTTCTATATGTGTTGATTATTCTGGGTCTGTTGCCACACTATTAAACTGCAATTAGTTTGTCAATACCTACAAAAAGTCTTTTTGGAATTTTGTTCAATCTATAGATCAAACTGGGATGAACTGACTTCTTGATATTGACAATAATAAATCTTTCTGTCCATGAACATGGAATAGCTCTTCATTTATTTAATTCTTCAGTTTCTTTCATCAGAGTTATATAGTTTCCTTCACATAGATCTTATACACATATTACTGTATTTATATTTAAGAATATATTTTATTCCTGAAAATGTGCCACAGTCACTTATTAGTTTCAGGACATTTCTACATTTTGTGTTTTCTGTATAAATAATCTTGTCATCTGCAAATAGAGATAGGTACTTTTTCTTTGTCAGCATAACTTTAATTTTCTTTGTTATTGAACTGGCTAGAACTAGGTCTGTTAAAAAACACTGCTAAAATGGACCATATCGGACTGGGACTGAGTTGATAACTGGGGTGGGGAAGGATCCCACCTGGAGTTAACGGCGCCCTTCCCAAAGTCCTGAGAGCGGACTGAGGCTCTCGCGGACAAAAGAGGCAGCTGCAAAGGGGACTCCGACCCTGCTGAGAGAAGCAGGTAGCCCACCCGCACCACCTGAGACAGGTAGGATACGCTCC